>JARQZK010000738.1:677500-785000 GCA_030704885.1 Cynegetis impunctata
ATTTTGAAATTATCTCGAACTGTACAGAGTGTTGCATAACTCTGTTACAAACTAAACATATGATTTTTTAAATGAGAACCCCTGTATATTATACCAAATTCGGATTACTCACATTTTTTTGAAGCTTTTGATAAAATGTTTTGCTATGTTGTACAGAGTACTTCAAAAGATATGGACATCATTATATGAAAATCGTAGGTAAATCAACGCTCTGTAGATTATTGTGCGTTGAAGAAAAAAATTTTATTTTGCCTAACAGAATTTCACTATATGATGCAATATCTCCGTATTATATTAAATTTCAATTATTCTTCATTTTGTATACAGGGTGGACGAAAACTCGAACCTTTCATTTTCTCTCTCATTTCGAATGGAACACCCTGTATTTTATAGCACAAATAGAATCTTCTATTATGTAACTTTATTTTTTTTTAAGCATTCCCTATACCCAAAGTTAATAAAAACAGAGTTATTCTGTAATATTTATTGTGAACCATAATTATTTACCTTATATGTGAAAGCAATAAACGTTGAATGTAACAAAAAATCCTAAATAATAATAAAATTTAATAAACAATTTATTCTTAACAAAACAAGTCACCAAAAGTATAATTCTAACCGTAATATTAAACTAAATGAACAAAGTGTTCATCGTTAACATCAATGTCAACGCTAACTGAAAAAATGTAATGGTTTCCAGCATTGCATTGATGTTAACGGGAACACTTTGAACATTGAGTTTAATATTACGGTTAGAATTATACTTTTTGTGACTTGTTTTGTTAAGAATAAATTGTTCATTAAAATTTATTATTATATAGGATTTTTTGTTACATTCAACGTTTATTGCTTTCACATATAAGGTTTATAATTATTATAGTTCACAATAAATATTACAAAACAACTCTGTTTTTATTAACTTTGGGTATAGGGAATGCTTGACAAAAATTAAAGTTACATAATAGAATATTCTATTTGTGCTATAAAATACAGGGTGTTCCATTTGAAATAAGAGAGAAAATGAGAGGTTCGAGTTTCCGTCCACCCAGTATACAAAATGAAAAATAATTGAAATTTAATATAATACGGAGATATTGCATCATATTACAAAACTCTGTTAGGCAAAATAAAATTTTTTTCTTCAACGCACAATAAGCTACGGTGATTTACCTTCGATTTTCATATAAACGTGTCCATATCTTTTGAAGTACTCTGTATAACATAGCAAAATCTTATATCAAAAGCTTCAAAAAAATGTGAGTAATCCGAATTCGGTATAATATAGAGGAGTTCTCATCTAAAAAACCATATGTTTAGTTTGTAACGAAGTTAGGCAACACTCTGTATAGTTCGAGATAATTTCAAAATATGGACCTTAAAGACATCTACCATTTTTGTCATTAACATTTTTTGATATCTCTTAAAATAACCCATATACCGAAGTTTGTCGTAAGATTGGTACACCCTGTATAAATATATATATATATATATATATATATATATATATATATATATATATATATATATATATTATATATATATATATATATATATATATATATATATATATAATATATATATATATATATACCTATATATATATTATATATATATATATATATATATATATATATATATATATATATATATATATATATATATATATATATATATATATATATATACGTTATGATAAAGTCAGATTAATACAGATTTCTATAATTAATTGAAATGTTTACTAAATAGATTTTTCCAAAGATGTCTTAGCTGAACAAATAAAACTATTTTCTTTCGAATGATCAATGTCATTAGTCTTCTATTTATAATACCTATATAGTAAGAAAAATCTGAAACTGTTCAATGCTTATCAGGGCCGGCCTAAGGCGAAAATTGCAAGTGTGCTAGACTCAAATTACATGCCCCTGCCGGGGGTCTGGAATTTTTTGAAATTTAAGGTCCAAAAATACAGTTTTTGTGCACTTTTGCGCCTTGTAGAACATTAAATTTATGTATGATAATTTGATTCATTATTGATTGACTTGATATGTTCAGTACTCTTCCTTGTACTATAACCACTATTATGTCAAATAAACTAATGAAAGCTTAACTCTTCATTGTTCTTATGAACATAAGAGAGTTGTTCTTTACAGTTTACTGAGAATAATTATTTTCCCAGCAGTAAGTTTGTGGATTTTTCCATATTGAATTATACCAACTGATAATGTGCAATTTTCAGCTAACCGAAAACTTAGGGTTTTTGAAGTCCAATGCTATTCCAACGAGAAATCTTCTACTTTTATCGGAATCTGAACCTAGGCCATCATCCAGAGATTCTAGATAATTGTATTTTCTTTCATGTAACAACCAGAGATACTATTATAATAATATTAATAAATAATGTTTATTTGCACAACCAAAATAACAGTTTATCATAACACCAAGAATATGCTAGGTAAAAACTAAAATATTCAATTATATAACCAGGAAAAACAGAGATTCTATAAAAAAAAACCAGACTCTCAGAAGTCCACCGTACCGTAGGATAGCTGTTATACGTCAGGAAAATTCAAAAAATATAATAACTCATTACGTTCAAATCATTCAAGCAGAGTATTCATGTTAATTCTTCTTTTATTTCATGTTGTTTCTTTCAGTTTTGCTGATGGTAAGTACTTAGTTTTGTCCATTATACTCAAAACCTCTTCAGTTGGTTATGAAAGTAGACATGTCAGAGATGTTTTCTTGAAACTTTTGAAAGTTTTTTTACTTTTTAAATAAAAGCGTGTTAATATTGTCCTCAATCGAAACACAATGAACCACTGGAAAATACGAAGTCCAAAAAAACACAAATTACGAAGCTAAACGTTCGAAAACTCAAAACGAAATGAACGTAAATACCATTACAAACAATGTAAACAATCCGTTAATGGCCCATGCTCTAGTACCGATATTAGCCGTTCCGGCGCTACGATCTTAATTTCAGACGCCAATTGGCTAGAAAATCAAAGCCGGTGGAGGAAGGCAGGAAAATAAGTCACAACACTTTCCGCGTCCCGCCACGAGACGACTGTTCTACTGACCTTGGACCTTGGTTAAGGGCATCAGAAGTATTTCAGAACTCATTGGGGTAGCCGGGTAGATCTTCGGTTTCACATTGAATTTTAACTGTAATAGTTTTAAGACACAATTCCTCCTACAGTCGGCGGCAAATCATTGGAAGCTTGGGATTTTTAGTTGTGTGAATTAATTTTTCAATCCACAAACTGGCAACGACACTTGGCGTGGGGTGTAGAGGGGAGCTGTTTAGTGTCCAAGCTTCCAATGATATGCCGGCGAGTATAGTTTAAATATTTCTGCCCAATATTTAAATCAGTTTCTAAAAATTTTCCAAATTTATTATTTTTTTTTACAAAAATTGGTCAATTTAATGACCCTCTAGAAGGCTTGAGTGTGCGGCTGCATACTTCGCACACGTTGTTGCCTTAGGCCGGCCCTGATGCTTATCTCTGTGACCAGGGCCAGGTGAATATATCGACATGTCTCATGGCAAGAGAAATCTAGCCCATGCGCCTTTCGTCCAAATGTGGTGCGCATCAAACTACGCGTTTCATAGGAAACAATTTATCCACTAGTCTAGGTTATGTTTAGATGGTATATATACCATTAGTATTAATACATATTAGACAATGTGATTCAGTCATAAACACTCCCAAACAATTTTCTCTTTTTGTTTGATAATAATACTGTGATTATTATTTCGTATACTTAATGAGATAGGCGCTGATAAATGCTAATGACCGATGTCTGATGTGATGCTAGCCAAAAAAAATAATTTTGATGAGCAGAAAATCAAGGTAAAAGTAATTTATATTTTTCCTGTTGAAAACTGGTAAATAATTAGGAAAATTAACAATTTGATTGTTTTCTTAGTCTTACTATTTAATATTATTATAACCTTTTCACTTCGTGCTTAGGATTGGAATCAGAAACGGATAAAGAAACATATTTCATCAATATTTGTGGATTAGTGTACCTTCTCATATTTTCGACTATTTAGTGATTAATTACTTTTCCTCTTTTCTTCTTTAGAACTACTGTCAAACCTGGTAGTATTTTATAAATAATTTCGCTGTTACCAGATATTTATTAATCATAGTAATAGAATTGTCCATTATCAATTTTCATATCGGATATATCTTGATATTGTAGTATCGGATGTGATTGGAATTAATTGAATGCGGAAGTATGTCGACTATGTCGTAGACGATATTTAATGAAGTTGAGTGTTTTATGTTCAGTTTCTACCTTGCAAGCCAGATTTTGGAATTCAATCAAAAGTTGATAGACGATTTCAGCATTTTATATATCTAGCTAAAGCGAATTTAATACATAGGTAATTGATTTTCATAAAAATGTTAAATGCTTGAGTTGTATTTTCAACATTGTCCTTTCATATTCATTTAGCCTTGATTAATTTAGTATGAAAATTGTCATTATCGAGAGAATGTAATCAATTCACTTTATTATCACCATTTTTCCATATATTACTTTATGTATCTGCGATAAAATAAATATATAGAAATGCTTAGTACTGTATAATGCGTAATATTGTGCATTATACAATACAGCAATGTTTAACGCTGATTTATCGCAATATGCACCATTGAATAATTACTATAATACTTTACATAACAAATAGAAAGTATGTCAAGCTCCTTGTATAAAATATATTATGTTCAGTATGTTTTATTAGGACGATTATTATTGTTGTTCGGTAGTTACGAAATATATTTTCAGATATTTACGCCTCATTAACAACTAAGTACATTGTTTACGACCCGCTGTCAGACGTTTGTGTTCAACTCAGTCTTCATCAGAACTATTCATCACTATTTCATATCTTCTTCGGCGAATTATATGCTATTTCAATGGCTCTCACGTACATTCAGAAAAGCCAGGACATATCATCTCAAAAAAAATATCTGATCTTGTCAGATAGTCAATCATCCCTCTTTTCCTTGAAAAACATATCATTAGGCAGCTCGTTTTCATTCATACATAAAAATATTTTAACATCCCTAAATTATTCAAAACAAAATCAAGTAGAAGTTTCCTTTTTGTGGGTTAAAGCTCATGTTGGTATCTCGGCCAATGAGAAGGTTGACATAGCAGCAAAAAAGGCATCTTTAAATGAACTGCAAATAAAGAAATGCCATTATTCCTATTTCTAACTGAAGTTCAAAGAGGAAGTGCGTAGGTCATGGACGTCCGAATACCAGCATATTACAAATCTCATCAACCAATTCCAGCTACTACTCCGTGGTTCAAAAGTCTCGTAAATCGAAGAAAATTAATTACCTTTATTTCTCGAATGAGGACCGGTCATGCTCTATGCCCCTTTTACTTAAATAAAATTGGAATGAAGGATTCACCTTTATGCGAGTGTGGTGAAATAGGTACACTTGATCATCTGTTTTTAGTCTGCAACAATTTTCACCACCAGAGGAAAGTCCTCATCTCGAAATTGAATAACATCATACAGTTTAAACAGCCCTACAATTTATGCTTTCTCCTTTCTATTAATAACCTGAATGTTCATGAAGTGATATTCGATTTTTTTATTTCTGCTGGTCTCAAGATATGATCAACGTTGTTTCCTGTGTTTAATATTTCCACGTGTATAAAAACCCTTCTTTCCGTGGCACAAAGATGTATGTGTATGAAGAACAAAAATCGCCGTGATGAGTCCCTCGGTGTAATGTATCCCAGTGTATGGTCCCCTTGTAGTGTACAATGTGAATTCTACAAGTATTTTCCAAAAATGAAGAAACCCAAGTCAAATTGAGATATCTGTTGGCTAATGACTTAAGTCAAGGCCGTTTGGGCAATTTTGCCTATTATGAACAAACAAAAAACTAAGTACATAAATCGGTGATCTGACACTTGAACTTTTGTGTTCTTTAAGGAATGTTTTAATTGTTTCAATTTAGTTTATTTTATGTATATAATAATAAGTGGCATTACTATAGTTGAAACATAATAATTTCAAAGGAAAAAACAAAAATCAATATTCTCCTAAAATGTTGTCAAAATAATTCGAACAGTTACATATTCCTTGTTAGAACAATTGGAGAGTTTCTGATATATAGTTTTGTATTGTTATTGTTTGGAATCATTATTGCTTAGTAGTAATCTACTGTTACTCCAAAATACTGTTGAAGGACTTTCATGTGATGCATACTTTTATTACAGTACTGTTGTATAGGTGAAACAACCTTCAATTCACATACGCTAAAGGGTTGAATGCTATAATTAGAGATTAGATAATTGAAATATGAAATAATAGATTCCTAAAGTCTAAAAAATTTTTTTTGTTTAATTTATCTATTTTAATTAGTTGATAATCCGTCGATAGTCTACGTGATAATATAACATGATGAACCAGAACAAGACTTGAATTTACTACGTTCATTATCACAAAAATACTTTGAAAAATATGAAACTGCGATTGCAATCTCGGTCAGTTGAGTGTTCTTAACTCACTCCTCCCGATGATAGTCTAGTGACCGAAATTGCAATCCCACTTTTATATTTTTCAAAGTATTTTTCTGATAATAAACTTAGTAAGTTTTCTTTTTGATCATTATCTATTTTATTTATTTATTCCCTTTTTGTTGCAGAATCAAAAATAACCTAAGAAGGTCACAAAGTTATAAGAAAAATTAAACCAAACAAAAATATATAACTTATCATTATCCTGTTATATCAAAAACAACATCTTTTTTATACAACTAAGTGGAATATATAAAAAGTCTACACCGACAACCCAAGCCATATTTACATTTTTTCTTATTCTAGTTAGATGCGAATTATTCATGGTATTAAATCTGGTGAACGCAATATGAATCTGATTGCCTCGTGAATCTTACAGAAACATGGATATCAATCTGACTAAGTAAATCAGTGAGTTAATATTACCTTCAACGATTTTGGATAAGAGTACACGATCGTTAAGAGTGAGAAAATAAAGTTTGGTGCGCATCACCGTTACCGAAGAACATTCACGCTCACATCCTAGTCTCTAAGAGGTATGCAAAATAAATTTATTTTGCACAGTCCTCAAATGTGTACTTAATGTGTCAAAACATTATCAAGCAGAGTGTTATTTAAGAGGAAGACATTATCAAAATGAGCATCATTTCTAAACATTATAATATGCTTGCATTTAGATATATTCAGCCAGAGTTAATTCATCAGGCACCAAACTTGAAGGAGATTCAAGTGGGATTGGAATTGAATGATGTCTTTGAAACTATTGATAGATTGGAAGATATTTCAGGTCATCGAAAAAGAAAAGGAAATAAGAAAATCTGAAGCATGAAGCAGTATCATTGACATATATTAAAAATTGTATTTGACCCAAGCGAATACCCTAGGGAACACCACATGTAACTAGAATACTCTTTGATTCAATTTCACGAACTCGGACAACCTGAGATCTAGCACTAACATACGATGTTAACGATTCAAGCAAAGATCCAAGAAAAAACAAGTGACACAAGCTTTCATCTCAAAATACCGTGGCTTATAGTATCGAATGCTCTAAAGAAATCAGTATATACTACATGAACCTCGACATGAACTTGAAGTCAGTTTCCCAACACATATTCCACAAATGAAAGTGAATTGGACTCAATGCTTCTTCCGTGCAAAAAACCATGCCGCATGCCAATTATAAGAGCGGATTTGAAATTTAGATTGTCATAAATAAGTACTAGTTCAAAAGTTTTTCGTATATTGCTGCTAACGCGTATCGGACTATAATTGAAGATTGCCTTTCTTCGAGCTAGTTGAGAGTAGGCTTCATATATCTAATTTTTCAAAATGAAAGAAGATAATTTGCGATAGAGCTGAACAAGAATTACAATTGCTCTGGAGTAGAGACAGAACTTTATCAGGACCAGGTCCTTTATTTATGATACCGTAGTTTAGTCTCCGAAAAACTGTTTGTGCATAAAAGCTGCAGACACCACATAAGTTCAAAGTCTTAAGACAAGTCAAACATTTTTCTGCAATATATGCTGCTTCAGTTCTTTTATACAAATCTTTAATACATAAAAATCGATACCCTAACTCATAACCGCTAAAAATTTGTCAACTAGGAGATCAAAATACAAATCAGATACAATAAAGTTCTAATCATTAAAAATCATCTTTCTTGAAATTTTAAACGAAAAAGTCATAAAAATTGTAATTTTCACAATTTGAGCAGATCTGCAAACATTCTGGGTTGTGTTTGTCAATTTTTGAAAGAATGACAGGAACAGTTTCCTTAAAATCCTCAGAAAATACCAAGTCAAGTTTTCGAACAAGATTGTGCTGTTTTGATGCAAATTCAACATACCAAGAAAATTACTGGAAGGTTTTCCCAACACGCTTCAGAATATAGAGCAATATGAAAATATTCTTTGAGAAATATAAATCTCAATTTGAATATTGAAATACCTCTATAATCAATTCTAATATTTCATAAAATAATTCTTTTTGTAACTATGATAGCACTTGAATTTAACAGGCTGCTGATACTTGGTGAAAATGAATCTACATGATAATGAATAAAATATATGTCAAGTTTTGAATACTCTAGTTGAATAAGTATGACTCGTTTCGGTACACCTCACCATGCTCAAATAGAAATAGCAACATGAGCTATTTGTATTTGAAGTGCAATATTATATAGAAACAAAATAACAAGTTGAATAGAACAAAAACTAAATAACATAGATGAAGATTATCAGAAAAGTACTTTTCAGATTGAGCAGTAAATAAATTGAGGAGAAGGGAATTATTCGCTGTAATCTGTTTATCATTATTGAGACTGTTAATTTCCAAAGATCACCAAAAATTTAATTATAGGCCTTGATTTTTTATATATATAAATTTTGACACGTGAAATAATTCTGCTCAACATTTCAAATTCTACGAGATAGTGGAAGGTTCATTTTTAGATAAAAATGCGTGATCCTCTGAGTTTCATCACCAAGATCGTATTCTCCCTTAATTTCTATTCTTTTTTTCATACAAATTTTCTACCTTCTAAATCAATTTGAAGGGATGTGGAGCTGAGCAAAACCCACAAAATAAACATAAAATCTCTCCACTAAAATGGCAGCGGTTGGGGACATTATTTGAATCCACCAAAAGGCACTTCTCTAACATCAACTCAATCCATATATAACATTTCTTATTCGATGAAGAGGAGCCGTGTAGGTGGGCAAACCCTCAAAGACCACGAAAAACATGAAATCTCTGCATAAAAATGACGGCGGTTAGAGAAAAAATATTACCTATACCTCCAAAAGGCACGTTCCTTATATCAAATCAATTCATGTATGAATTTTCAACCTACTAACTCAATTTTGGGGATGGGGTTTTGAGGGTACAAAAATACACCCTCCGAAAGCCTCTAGAAGGCTGAATTACGGGAATTTTGTATATATATATATATATTTTATATATATATATATATATATATATATATATATATATATATATATATATATATATATATATCTATATATATATATATATATATATATATATATATATATATATATATATATATATATATATATATATATATATATATATATATATATATATATATATATATATATATATATATATATATATATATATATATATATATATATATATACTCACACCTCCTTTACATCAATACAAAGATCAATTTATTATGTTGCCCCAAAGATACTCAACATCATACCCTCTCAATTTAAAAATCGACCGTACCTATAGGTATAACAAAAGAAATATCATATTCTGGTTGCAGGATAATAAAATTCCAACCTACTGATGATGCAATTATGCAATTATGTTTAGATTACATTTATTGATGTTACTGTTGTTACCAATACTCTAATAATTTATGTTATTTACTACCATTTCATAACATTTATTGTATAACATTATTTAACTTTATTGTAATCTTAGTTAGTTATCTAGACGTAGCACACACACAATCTACCAAGAAAATCGTGTGTTACATGTTACTATTGTGAAAACTACTCTATGAGATTAAATATTTTATATATATATATATATATATATATATATATAAGGAAAAATTTTTTTTATCGACCCTCTTATTGAATTTATAAAAGAAAACTTTTCTATTATAAATATATATATATATATATATATATATATATATATATATATATATATATATATATATATATATATATATATATATATATATATATATATATATATATATATATATCTGACATATGATGAGGCCCTGGTGGTATAAATCGGATTTAAAAACCACTTCCACCCACACCTCACTGTTGACTTTCAATACACTGATCATTTTTGGGGAGGATACGACTGAAAACGAACAATAAGGCTTGATTAACTAAAAACTCAACATATTATCAATAGTAAAAGTAGAGTTTTGCAACATATTTTAGTCGAATATCTGCATAGATGAAAATATTGCTGAACGTGATTTTTTATCGAATACTCACTCTGTCTAACTTCAGTAGATACCATTTTCTTCCCAGCAATGAGTTTTGCGGACTTAACACCTGGTGACTTGTGTTTTTTGTAGCTGAGTTTCTCAGCCGAAATTCTCAGCACGTCCAGACTTAGGTCAACCGACTTCGGCTGACGATCAGTTACATTTGGTTCATGATTGTCTCCATCTTCAATTATATCTCCGAATATTGTTTCAAATTCCATGTCGAAATCTTCATCGTTTTTCGGAATCATCGTGTGCTCTTCAGAAAGTTTCTCCATATTTTCATTTGAATTTACCAAGCTGATCTGACCTTTTTCATCATTTTGGATTTCATAGTCAGTAGTATTCAAATAATCTGACATGGATTCTTTTTCTGTAGCAGTAGCATTTTGTTGAAAACCTATGAATTCCATATAAGGTTTATAAATAGGGTTGCTCGACCCGAAAACATCAACATAATCATTTGCATATTCTCTCTCTTTGCCGGAAGCTGAAAATATGGTAACTTCCATATTTTTAGGTAACTTTTGTTTGGAAACTGTTGATGATTCTTTGGCAGAGCAATTATTTCGATTTACAAATCTTCCGTTTGGCTGATCAGTGTTCAAGTCTTCATAAGGGTATTTTGTGTTATTGTTCACAGACATTCCTCTTGAAATTATAGTAGGTCCATAAATTTTGGCGTCCTTTGTGGAATTGTTTTCAAATTTTTTGTTTTCGTGTGTCTTCTGTACTATGGAAGGTCTGCTTATTCTAGCTGTAATAAATTATTGTTCGATATCATCTATATTCCATTAATTTTCATATTGTTTAATTCTATAATTTATTAAATATATATATGGAGAAAATATGAATATTATGGAATATATAGCCGGCCCACGCAATGAGTTTTATCTACAGTTGAAAACATCAATCACAGAAGTCCAAAATTAATTACGGAAAATTATTTTAACTGAACATCATGAACTACAGAAAGCCAACCTTATATTCACTTCCAAAATTACATAAGAATAACTTCCCGATTAAACAAATTGTTTCATATAGTTAGTAGAATGTGTAATGTTTCACTGATATTTCACCAGGTTTGATACTATGCAACGCTAATTATGCCATAAAAGTTTCAAAATTAATTTCTTTTACCGCCACAATTTTCAAGTTGAAATCTAAAGTTTTCCTGAGAATTTTCGTGCATTGCCACCCCAAATTCGGTTACGAGGCTAAAAATCTGTGAGTTAATTCGGTTGACTATAGTGAGGTGATATTTGGGGGCATAAAATGTTTTTACCCCGAGGCTAAGCTAAGGGGTTATAGTATCACGACAAAAAGTTAGTGGCTAGTCCGATTTTAAAAATTTCAACGGATATCGATAAAACACATATGATTTCATAAGAAAAGTGTTTTCAAAAATTTTTCCCCACGAAGAATAAAAAAATTATAGCGTTTTTTAGATTTTTTTGTCCATAGACATGTGGTGCTATCTATAAATCTTAAACCTAAACCGATTTTTACAATAATGAAATAAAATGATAGCATTTAATGTGTAGTTTTTTAATTTATATAATACATTCAAAAAATATTGACGACATGCACATGCGCCGAGGGGTTTTATCATTCCTAGTGCTACGCAGTAGGGTGTCCGGATTTATTATTTCTTAACTTTTATGTATAAATTTCAATCGTCTTTGCAAATATTCAAGATTTGTGCATCTTTTCAGCCCCACAAAATTGACTAAGGGGATTGAGAACATAAATGATGGAAAATACAACCTTATTTAAGTATCGAAAATAATCATTTTTCATGAGTTCACCGATTCAGTTAGCTCACAATAATAGATATCATACTCATGTCAATCCTTCCTTCATAAACCGATCACATTCTGCTCCATTTTATGGAGATAATTTCAAAAAAGTCCGCATATTAAAATTAATTTTATATAAGAGTAGATATTCGTCTTCATTGATAGTTATTTTCATTGAACCAGTGTGAAAGTTTATCCCATACCTTTCAATTAATCGATTACATTCCTAATGAAAGAAATGGATGATTTGATATACATTATTTATGTGAGAATATCATTAGAACATTACACTAACAACAAAAACTTTGTTGTTTGTTAATAATAAAGATATACTTCATGTGTTTGAAAGAACTAGAGTTTCTAAAATACATTGCAGCGAATGTAAGACTTTCTCTAAAAACCATGAAAGAAAAAAGATTCTTCAAGAACACTTATCAAATAGAAGTTACGATAGAGAACAATAAAAAGTGAATAAATTGTGTCACGAATACAATATTCAAAAAATCTCTAATACCCACAGAAATAGTTCATCCACCTGCAATGGGACGGACCGGAATTCGGTCCCGCTGACCTGACTTTTTCTAACCTTACTAACCTAAGGTCCCTGTGAGCAGGTAGTCCCTTCCGCAGGTAGCGGGACCGAATTCCGAAACACCGCTGCAATGAGCAGGTACAGTAGGTATAGTTAATTCCGAATTTTGAAAGCTGTTTTATATGAGTAGAATCTCAACATTTTCAGGTATATTACTGAACGTGAAAATTTGAGAGTGCTCTGAGAGAATAAACTGACAGTTCCAAATATGTGCAGGGTGGGCAAATTTCGATATTTGTATAGGATAACTCGTTATCAGATACAGAAAACTTGAGATGGCATTTGGATTTCTTCTTTCATAGCTGGCTATGGTTTGGTTGAAACGGATTTTTTTTCTCCTTTTCTATGTTCTATGTCGGGTCGCTCTTGATGCTTCAGTTTTTAATAGCGAAAATGAGAGAGAAATAGCTTTATTGTCCTATAAAATTACAAAATTTTGTCGACAAAGCACATGTAAAAAATTCAAAATAAAATTTAACAATGATAATCAATCAAACAAAACACATTTTCAATCGTTGAAAAGAATCTATTAAATAGAAGATTAAAATAGAAGAACATTTATCAGTCAATTATGTATAAACATATGTTAAAAATCAACAAATTTGTCAATTAAACTTATTATACGGATATAAAATTTTGTATATTACTAAAAAAAAAAACATTAATATATGTTGCTAATAAATGTGGATCTCAAGGGTCTATGTTACATTGTGAAATTCAGTTACAGAATAAAATTCTGCTACTGAGTAAAATGGTCTCTGCAAAAGAAAGCCTTAGTCGGAACTTTTTGTGCGTACTCTAGGATTTTAGCTCCAATGGTAGATGATTGTATAACTTTCCGGCATTATAGGTAAAGGAGTTTTTTTGTTAAGACGGAGGAGGGCGTTATTAAATAAATATCGGTATCTGAATTTCTTGTGGGATATCTATGATTTGGTCTTTCTGGAAAGTTATGAGTATGTTTGCGAACCAAACAGACGGATTCGAATATGAATAGTGCAGGAAGAGTTAGAATTCTGAATTTTTTAAAGTAGAATTCGCAATGTGTCCTTCTGCTCAGATCAAACTGATCTTTCATTAAGCTACAGTTCTACCGGAGGAACTTTTTCTTTGTTGCTGTTGCGTGTTTCCGAAAATGTTCCTAAATGTTCCTAAATGTTCCTCAAAATTTTTTTATGTTTCGGCAACAAATTGACTTTTTCTACTTGTCACCCTTCAAGCTCCGATTCCACCGCATGAACATTTTTGTCGCTGTTGCGTGTTTCCGTAGATGTTCCTAAATGTTCCTTAAAATTTCTTTAATTTTCGGCAACAAATGTTGACTGTTCCTACTTGCCGCCGGTTTCCACTTTGAGCGGTAAACTTCAAAAGAAAACAGGAAACGTGTAAAAAAATCCGTGTTGCTATCGCAGTGGAAACGTATGGAGAACGCATGAACATTCGTGTCGCAGATTTTCAGTGTGTAGTGTAGTACGAAAACGAATAAATATATAGCTACGGTTCCACCGGAGGAATAGAACAATTTTGTTGCTGTTGCTTGTTTCCGTAAATGTTCAAAAATGTTCCTAAACGTTCCTAAATATTTCTCTATGTTTCGGCAAAAAATGTTGATTGTCTCTACTAAATAATATGCCACTATTGACAATTTTAGTTGCTTCAGTGGAAACAAGAAGTTTACGTATGTTGCCATAAGTTTCTACCCTTGGCAACAGGGAGAAACATTCAGCAACAAAATGTTCCTCCGGTGGAACAGTAGCTAAGACTACTTTTTGCGTTTTTAATATTTATTCCAAGTAGGCAGATGTCATCAACATAGGGGTTTACCGTTTTCTTCCGTCCTAATATCAGTTAACCCATTCAATCGTAAAAGTGAGATTTTTTCAACCTTTGGAATATATGCAGTAGGTTTTCTTAACAGTCGCATGCAGATAGAGGGGGTTACCTAGTGACCCTGGCTTATATTTTTCGTTATATTTCAGCCAAATAACAATTTTTTTATTTGGAATTTTTTGACTTTTATCCTATGTGTTTTATGAATATTTCAAAACATATCTGCCAAAAATCAAATAATTACAGTGGTTTTTATAGAAGAAAACATCTGTTGATGCGCGATCCATTGGATCTCCTATATGAATACTTATGTAATGTAGATTGGTATAACTGTCATTTTGAATGAAATACTGTGTGTACGTGTATGCTTTGACCTCTAGATTTTGTTAGGTAAGGCAGTTGACTGCAAAATCGTATGCGCATGCGCGATACGTAAGTCGGGCCGAAAAGTTTTTTTTGTAAATTCTAGGCAAGTCAATATGCCAATTCAACATAAAATATATATCTGATCATTCCCAAGGTTTGCTCAGTAACAGCACTGAAGATATTTGGTTTTAATGTACTCAAGTGGGGGCTGTTTCAAGAGGGACAGTTCAACCGGAATCAAAGGGAAAAGCAGCAAGAAGTGCTACTAAAAATATACCTGAAAAAGGATATACAAGACTGTATGTCCAAGATCTGAAGATCGAAAATTTATGAAATCTTGTACAGAATGCGTGAAGTATATCTGCTCAAAACAAACAGCCATAGAAGCACACTCTATAATAAGAACATGTACCGAATGTATTTAATATTTTACTATACATTTTCGTTGATATGGAACTTTTGAGTTGTAGAGATGGAGTTATTCTAAATAAAAACGAGTTAGATGTACAAACTTATCGAAAAAAACATATGTTGTTTTTGAGTCAGTTACAAAACCCCTCATCCTAATAATATCATTCATTCCATTGTTGGGGTTACTTGCTGACCCCCCTCATCTGGGTTGGCATGTTACACTCATAGCATCCAGCTGCGACTGTTAATGAATAGCACTTAAAATATATCTCTAAATTACTCTGAATGAAGCTTTCTAACATATCTTATTTCTTGTAATTTCCGTACGACATCTTCATTTTTAGTATTAAATTAATTAATTGATATTATGATGTCAATAGACGAACTCTCTGATATAGGTGATACACGCCAACTTGGAATAAATATGAGAAACGCAAGAAGTAATCTAGTAAAATATCATTTTCGCTATTGAAGACTTACACATCGAAGGACACCCGTGATATGATAAATGATTAGAAAGCGGAAAAAAGGATCCAACCAATTCCCATTTGAAAAAACTTTACGGCATAACTCCAAATTGCACGTTTTTGTTTCAAATTTTTTCATTTCCACTGGATTATACTGAAAAACGTGCCTAAGGAATATGAAGTTATTATTTCTAAACTTTACGAACAATCAGGATATTCACATGTTTCCAGAAGTCGAAATATGTAGCTTTCATTTATAACTCGAAAACAAAAGACGATAGCAATTTCCGTGAATTTGCCCCGAAAAAAGAAATCGAGAATGTGACATTTTTGTTGTATCTATCATAGTTACCGAGTTATTCTACAGAAACTACTAAATTTGCCCACCCTGTACAATTTTCAAAATAATAGTGAAACCGAAGCATGTATTTCAAGTTTGATTTCTAATATTCAGTGTTATAATCAAACTATCCATCTGATTTAAGCCATTAATGATTAATTTATCGTAACACTAAGATATGAGAGAAGAAAATTCTCGTGAATTGGGTCGGCCAGATGACTTCGTTATTTCAGCCAACAAATATTACCTTTTATATCACTATTAAAACTCCTATACACTCCTTCCTCCAGAGAAAGAGGCACTTCACCTAGATCACTGCTTTTTGAATCAGTTTTATTCCCGTTTATCAGTAAAAAATAACTCGTCAGAGATACAGCAAAGGCCAATAGACGTGGATGCATTTTTCGATTTTTCGAATAATTGCCACAGATCTGTACTTGTCTCCGTTCGGCACTATTATGGTGATTTTCTGAAATCACCCGAATCCTTCTTTTTATCTATGTGACGAATAAATGGGCAGGAACGGAAATTGTTCAATTCTTTTTATCGTTATTACTTGGTACCTAGGCAACTTATCTGGGCCAATTGTTTCCTTACTACTTACAATCATTAATCATCGAAAACAAATACTATCGGGATTTTCTCTACGTTACGAAATTACCATAGTATGAGAATACAATGGGAAAACCACATTCCGTCAATTTGTATAAATGTAAATTATATACCAGTATCGAAATCAAAATATTCATAAAAAAAAATATTGGGTAGAGAATTAATCGTTGTGTGCTGCTACCGTTATCAGATTATTGTTTTCGATTTGTTCATTCACATACATCTCTGTTCGAAAAAACAAAATTTATGCTTATGTTTTTTCTATGTTCACTCTGTTTTTCCATTCGTTATTACTAATTCGTATTTTCAAAGAAAATAATAGACTATTGCATGTCTGATTCATAGGGTTGTTCTTAGATATGTTCAAAGTTATGATCAACATGTTATGGGATATGGGTTTTATAAGCCTGTGTCCTTTAACATCATGAACATAGTGTATCATCTTGTGTAGAATCTGTTATACGGTATGGAATAATTTTTATGGGAATACAAGGGATGTCTCACGTGTTTTTCTACTTCAAAAGCTAGCTTTAAGAACTCTATTGGAGTTGAAATACAACATGTGACTAAGAGGAAATTTTCTGCTTTTTGAGTGATACCGCCATGTACATAAGAGAATGTGCTATATTTCTATACAAGAATAAAAGCTTATTCAATGAGTATAACCAGAAACAAAATTATAGGATAAGGAAATATGACTACAATTTCCCAAGGCATAAACTTACAATGTATGAAAAAAGCCCATTTTATAGCTGCATAAAAATATTAAACTGCGGTTTAATGTCAGAAATATATCCATAGAAATCTTTTGAGGGAAATTTTTGATTACACAATTAATTGATGTATTTTTTTTTGACACATTTATATTCGTCAATATTTAAAAGCTGAATGCAGTGTCTACCTATGTGATAACAACATATGATTCATTCATGAAAAAACTGCTTCAAGTGTGAGGCTCATGTGGAAAACTTTAGATATCGGAGAACTCTCACTAAGAATAACGATATTTAAACATTTTTGGATGATATGTTTAAACTCTAATGAACGCATTTTTGAATAAGTGTTCCGTGAACAATATTGTTATATCAAGTTCATTTGGAGTTATGGATGGGAATAGAATTGTTTGTTCTCAAATATAGTTACTACCATTCTCAATTGTACGAAAGACGGAAGAAGAAATAAAACTTCGCTCAAATATTTTTTCTGATTTTCATACAAGGACATGAGTGATTTCTTTTTATTAGAATAACATAGAAATCGCTTAATAAGTCAGCTATGTTCCAAGACTTAAGAAATTTTGATCGTCACCTAATGCATAATGAATCTTGAGTATTTTTCATATAGATGCTATGCAATTAAACTTATGTTTTTACTAATGCCGTAACTTCTGACTACTTCAGATTCCTTTTCTATAATTCTCCATTTAGGCCAGTCAGTTTAGATAATCAAGTGACAATAATTCCAAGAGTTTTCAAACTTTAATCTAGGGTCGGGAAAGAGATAAAAACAAACTATGAAATTTTGCAACCTTTTCCGCATTCCGGAACATTGTTAAAATTGCAATAACATTGAATTTTGCCTTATGCTTGTGAAAAAAATTCCAAAAAATCTGCAAACTTGGAGTAGTATTAAATATATTATTTCATATCACGTATAATATTTGCAACCAATTTGAGGGTACGAAAATTTTTTTTTAATCAAAATTAACGTTTTTCTTTGATAAAGTGACCAAAAAAAATTCCAAAAGTTGAAAATTTGCAAATGCATCAGAATAGATATTTGCCGAATTTGCAACCAAGTTTCAGAACTTTTGTAATTATTTCGAGACCATCTTGCCCGAAAAAATGACCACGAATAAAAAAAATTATAAATAAACATGTTCCGGTCAACGTAAAAGGTTGAAAATTTATACAACTGTTCGGTATATTTTTCCGAAGTATCTATCAAGTTTGCAGACCTTTTGGAATTTTTTTTTGGTCAGTTTATCAAAGAAAAACGTTAATTTTGAATTAAAAAAATGTTCCGTACCGTTAAATTGGTTGCAAATTTGATACATGATATGAAATAATATATTTGATACAACTCCAAGTTTGCAGAAATTCTGGAAGTTTTTTCACAAGCATAAGCCAAAATTCCATATTATTGCAATGTTAACAATGTTCCGGACTTCGGAAAAGGTTGCAAAATGAGATTTGTTCCTTTCTCTATGTAGCATTCAGTTGATCATAGTTTAAAAACTTTTGGAATTATTGTTAAATTTTCGATTTTCAATGTCTAAACTGACACCTAATTATAATTATTCTGATTCAGTGTGTTTGGTATCGCTGGAATATTCTTCAATATATAATTGATCATATGAGTTATCCTCTGTTCTTTCCCCTCAATAATGTTTCTCGTTCATCGGCACGGTTTCAAGCCTTATAACTGAATTTGATTCAGTTATAAGACTGGAAATTTGAATCGGTTGTGAAAGTGTTATTTTAGGGTTTTAAATTTTTTTTCACAGCCTTAATTTGAATGTTAAAATTTCACTGATTTTTTCAGGTATTTTAACTTCGTGTATCTCGTCAAAAATGAGTGAAATATATATGATCTTAATGACAGAGCTCTGCTGCTCATGCATTTTTCATCTTTATTCAAGGCAAAAAAAAATTATTAAAAAATTGTATTTTATGGGTCGGTATGTGGAGAAAATTATTCAAAATAAAAAGTCATATCTATTCCTACAGTAAATATAAAATCGAGTATACTGAAGTGAAAATTTCTTAGTGAAGAATAATTTGAATATGTGTAAACTTTCCTATGAATGAATTTTGCCCGGATTTGGGAGATGATTAACATAGTGAATTTGTCTTGAGTGAAATTATTTTTTTAATTACAATTAATTTCAGAACAGCGCCAAATCTCTATTGTTTGGGTGTTTCCATATGATTTATATGTATTGTTGTTTCAGATAGGTGTGCTGTCCAAATTATCTAAGTAGTCAATAAAAGTAATACAACAGTTCGTGTCTGCTAATATGGAGGATAATTCTATTGACCCAGCTGCTTTTCTGTCAAACAAGAAACAATCGGTTGGGGTGAGAGTCTCGGATGACATTCATTATTGATAATCGCAATCAAATTTTGAAAATATTTTTGGTACTGAGATAAAAAAATCAAATTGCAATTAATCGTGATATTCATTTTTAGATTACTGATTTCCTGAATCTTCTTTGAACCCGAAGAAGAGTGACATGAGGAAAAGAAATTTTATAATCCTGTTCGATCTTGATATTGATTTTTAATTTTTTTTCTCTGTGTATTTGAATATTAAAAATATGACTGCCATTTAAGAAATAAAGCAGACTGAGCATATTGCTAAAAAAAACAATTATTTGAGTTGGTGCACTGTGATGGAGTACTTCATATTTCTGTACTATATTGATGGATGTTTTCACAGTTTTTTGTGTTTCACGAACACGTCAAAGTTGTATCCTGAATTCCTTTTCGTATACACCAATAATTAAACTTTTACGTGTCATTTTCTTTCGAATACTCTGGATATCTTAATTGTCGAAATTTTGACAACATATACTAAATTTTAGAAGACAGGTGATTAAGGTTATAAGGAGTATTTTAAAGAGTGCTGGAACTGGAACAATTCTCCCTGTGAGCAAAGACTGAAATTTACTTTTGATCAAATGATTTAATTGTTCAATTTTTCTTCATAAATTTTTTTCCTATTCAGTGAAATGTGAGATGCTTTTTTCTCATTGAAGAAAAACCAAAGAAATAAGACTTTATTCTGTATATTATCACAGTAACATTTGAACTTTCAACTAACAAATTGAAATGAAAGGAACTCCAAAACATACACAAATACTAAAACAATTTGTTAGTTTCAAACTTATACTGAAATGAAAAAAGCAATGTAATGATGAGGAATAAAAAAATATTTTCTTGCACTCTCAATTAGGAGTTTAAATTGATGTACCTAATATTTCCACTATTCTACTACTGCTTGCTGACAGTTTATGGATTATTTTTTGTTTTCAATAAAACAATTTATACGTTCATAATCAATAATGATTTTGAAAGATTCTCTACGCGTAAAGATCCCAAATGATTTTTTAAATTTTAAATTTTTTAATCTAGAGAACAACCTTTCATGCCATATATAATAACTTTGTTTAGGTCCTGATTAACATATTGTAGTTACGTACGGCATAGATACAATTAAACACTACAAAAGTTTTGTCCGAATTTATTTGCATGAATTGTGCTGTTATGGTATTATTTTACTAGTATTACCAGTTTGAAATAGTTTCGAAAAGTATTTTAATCCATCCCTCAGTTCATTCTAGTCAACTTCTATATGTAACGATAACTCGAATAGTTTTTCAGAGTTTTCCATTAATTCATAAATGACGTCAAAAAAGTGTTTTCTAGGCGATTTATAAAAGAAACGAAGTAGTTGGTTTAGAGAAAAATTATATCAAATTCTTCAAGCATTAAATTTTCATTTCCTTGGCAGTATTTACTATATGGTATGCTTGAAATAAATGAGTTTGTTCTTTTTCGAAACTGGGGACAGATAGCTCAACAGCCTGAACATCAAAAATGGAATGAGTATGGTTTCAAATTAACAGAAATTTTCCAACTATGAAGGAGCTTGCAAACCATTGCTTTTTGATATTTGATCAATTATGAGTTTGGCTATTATTACATTTGTTAAACGATTTAATATTTTTTTGATAGTTAAACTGAAATTTATGCATGGCACTGCTGACTAAACGTAACCAAAAGTACCTACGTTTTTCTGTAATAAATCAATATTTTCCCAATTTAGTGTTTTCTATTGTACATGAAATAACATTCACAGGAGAAAGCATATAGCCTTCGGATTACTAAATTATATACAAAAGAAGTGAAATAAAAACAGGCTACCTTTAATACATTTATAATTTGAATTCTAAGAAATCCCTCTGATTTATGCCGCTCGAAGCAAGCTGATATCCCTGCAAAAAAAATTCATTATATGGTGTCCCTCAAAGTATACATATTTGTATAATAAACTATTATAAGGTTGGAAAATACCAAAAGTATTGAAAAATTATCGTAGACTATACCCTCCAGCCAACGCTCAAATATTTTCCATTTGCATCTTACTAATATTCTTAATAATGTATTGTGCAGTGAACGTTTTTCTCGATTTTAATTTCCTAAATGGCCCCCAGACCCCGAAAAGGCATTTGATACTGTCCAGTCCAGAACACTATGGCTTATATTTCACTAATGCACTAGTTCTCCATATAAATTGTTCAAAGTAGTTAATCAATTTGTTTGTATGTTTTTGGTCACCACCCAAATGTATGAACCAGTACAACATCACTGGTTCTACAGGGAGAGTATCGAAAACAAAAAAGAAGTTTGGCGTCCATTCAGCAAGAGGGATTCGCAAGCTGTTGAAGAGAGCTACATATCAGGTAATAAATATTAGATTTGAAAAAGCTTCATATTTTAACGTGAAAATCAGCCATCAAATATATATATATATATATATATATATATATATATATATATATATATATATATATATATATATCACTATATATATAAATATAAATATATATATATATATATATGTAATCAAATTTGAATTTACCGTCTGAATGACCTTAGCGTATCAGATCTATTGATCATTCAAATGAAATTCTGACGTTAACGTCGTTCCGACGGTAAATTCAAATTCGATTACAGGGCCATCTGTGAGGAATCGTAAAAAATTGTCCGTAAGAAGTAACAATTACTTCTAAACAATGCCGCAATAGTCGAAAAAAGTAACAGTTACTACTTGACAATGCTGCGAAATGCTAAGAAAATAACAGTTACTTCTTGATAATGCTGCAAAAGGCGAAACTAGTCAAAAAATGAAAGTTTTTTGGTTTGTGGTTATTACTAATTCATTTGATTAAATATGAACCACCTTAGAGTTGATTCATTCTCTATCGATTTTATTCATATTTCAAGTTCTGCATCAGGCCATAGCCATAAAAGTAACTGAAATTTTGAATTTCAAAACAATAAACCTCATCCGTTTTCAAAATATTTGAAAATCTTCATCAACTATTTCACTATTTCATATATATCATTAATTTACTATACAAATTCTTCTTTCTATTCCAGACAGACCAGATAGGGAGAAAATTATTCCTACCGATGGAAGTAGATACGACGTTGATATCGAAAATCGTCTAAGAATCCCAGTTTATTGGAAAGTAGAACCTGCGGAGGTTAGAAGATGTTCTTGGTTCTACAAAAGTTCAACTTCTCCTAAATATTTACCATATGACGAACATATTGCTACAAATTTAGAAGAAGAATATAAGCGGTCTTTTGAAAAAAATCAGTGGCATAAAAGAATTGAACTACCAAATAAAGATACAATTGTGCTACATTCATACGATGTAATCGTTCTGTTTCCTCCTTCTTTATCATCTGATGACTGGAACAATTCACAGGTCAGTAATATGTGTACATGCAAATGCTTCAAATGTGAATTTTGTGACCAGTATGGTATCTGACAATTTCAACTATGTACATTCTCTAATTTATGCGTCGTTTCATAATTTTTGTTTGTAGAGCCAAATAAGACCGACGGTAGTTAGAAGGGGAGTAGGCGAATTTGAAATAGATGAAGGAGAACCTGAAAAAGTTGATCATATATTGTTTATGGTGCATGGAATAGGTTCAGTTTGTGATTTGAAATTGAGAACAGTGCAGGAAGCTGGTAAGCTCAAGTTTATTCGATAATCGTAAAGTAAATACATATATCAAATTATGAGGTAAGCAGTTAATAGGATGCACCATTATATTAAGCAAAATTCTTTATTCGATATACCTTATTTTTTTGAGATTTATAAAAATTTATTAAATTCTATCATATATATTTGTAATGAAGTTTTCAATTCAAATTGTTTTTTCAGTTGATGATTTTAGAAATATTTGCCTTCAACTGTTGAGATCGCATTATCAGTCATCGTGTAAAGGTGGATTAGTGAATAGAGTAGAAGTTCTGCCAATAAGTTGGCATAATCAACTTCATTCTGAAGATACTGGAATCGATAAGAGGTTGAAGAGTATCACATTGGAAAGCATTCCACGGCTGAGGGACTTCACAAATGACACTCTTTTGGATATATTATTTTATACCAGTCCTAAATATTGTCAGCAGATTGTCTCAACTGTGGGTAACGAATTAAACAGTATATATGAACTATTCAAAAAAAGAAATTCGACATTCAACGGGCAGGTGTCCCTAGCAGGGCACAGCTTGGGATCATTGATTCTGTTCGATTTGTTATCACATCAGAAAACATCAGACGAAAGTGAGTGAAACATTTCAATTATTTATCAATTTTATTAAATTTCTGTATGTCAACACTACTTATGTAGAAATTCAACTTTTTTTCAAAGATGCTGAAGCTGGTGTGACGTCCAAGGAGTCAAAACAAAATGACCGCAGAATTAGCCATATGTATGGTGTTATGGGGTCAGGACTTGCGAGAATATACTATCCTCAATTATTGTTTCAACCAACTGCTCTTTATGCGATGGGATCTCCTATAGGTTAGTTGTTCATTCTGATCCATGTCCTCCAGAAGATTTTCAGTGTTTTGAATTGTGTTCCAAATCAAAATTATTTTCATTTATATCCATCTTTTAAGGGATGTTCGTCACTGTTAGAGGCCTGGATTCACTAGGTGAAGATTTTGCGCTTCCAACTTGTGGTGCTTTCTTGAATATATTCCATCCATATGATCCAGTGGCTTACAGAATTGAATCACTGATAAATCCTGATTTAGTTTCATTGAAACCAATGCTTATACCACACCATAAAGGAAGAAAACGCATGCATTTAGGTAAGACTGTATGATAGCAAATTCATTCTGTATAATCTTTAATTATCAATTGCACACTATATTTGATTAATCAATTATACAGTGCCCAATGTAGAAACGAACCTCTAGCTCGTGTCATATGGGACATTTGTTCTTTCTTAGAAAGGAACCATCTTATTTTGAATTCAGTTAGATGAAGTTTTCTAATGAGAACTGATACTAGGAAATTATATTGATAAGTACTTCATTTTTATGATATTCCTGAATATTCTTTCATATTGGCCCAGAACAAACTAATATTGATTTTGGGAAAACATAGAGTATATTATGTATGTTTTGGTGTCAGTTTGGTGTGACAGTTCTCAATTCAATATAATATAATAGAGTCGTTCATTTCTTACGCCAATATAGAACGTTTGGAAAGATGAATTTCATTGGTGGTCAATTCAGGTTTCAGAACAATTTCCTGATAAAAGGAAACGTTAAGTTTCCCATATATATCATTCGAACGGAGCAGGGTTGCCAGCTGAATTTGTTTGTTCAATATGTTGAGTTAATATATATTTTTTTTATTTTAGAACTTAAAGAAACGATGGCTAGGGTTGGTGCTGACTTCAAACAAAAAGTGGTCGACTCTGTGAAACATACATGGAACTCTTTCTTCCAGATGGGAATAATTTCGTCGCCTACCGATACTCTGCAAGAAGTACAAGAATGCCATCCTGATGAAGAAAATTGTAACACATCTGAAGATATTCAAGGCAACCTGTCTTTCGGTATTTTGAATAGGGGAAGAAGAATTGATTATGTACTTCAGGAATCTCCTTTTGAGTTATTCAACGAATATGTTTCCTCCTTAACTAGCCATGTTTGCTACTGGGAATCAGAAGACACTATGCTTTTTATTTTGAAAGAAATTTATTCAACTATGAATATTAAACCTGATAATCAAATCCCACAAGCTACAATGACCATTGAGAGACCTGTAGATCCCTCAGGAAGTAGGAGAGGCTCTAGTGTTATTTATACCTCTCAGTCATCTAGTGAACCACAGGATGGTATAAATGGAAAAATATCGTAGTCTAGTATTTCATAATTTAATGTAAATTTTGTTTGTGATATTTATCTAATACGGAATTTTTGAAAATGTTATGATTATAGTTCTGAAATGACTTAGAAGGGCATTAGAAGGTCAAGTTACTTAGAATGAATTTATAACTCACAATGTACTTCAATATGTATCAGGAAAATGATATTTTCTCATAGAATGAATCTGAATAGAAATTATTTTTTTTTAAATTACTGCTTAGTTATTTAAATGGGTTTATGTGTTGTTACAAAGTAATGGAGCCTTTTTCTGTATGTGTCTTCATTGTATGTATATGAAAACGTTCATAAATGTGTTTCGTGATCGTGATACGGAAAAGTTCGATGTTCTTTATTCGAAAAGTATAGGTTTGAAGTGTAAATGCTAAATTGCAGTTGATTTAATTTTTGAAAAAAAAATGGCTATTAATATTTGAGAATTTGATTTTAATATTGGGAATATCCAATTCTACGAGATGCATCCCATCATTGGAAATAATTCAGATTATTCGAACATATACTTAAGTCCTATTTCAACATCAGTCAATACGTGAATTTTCCCAGAAATTAGGATGCAAATTTTACATATATTTCACAATACAGTCAACTAAAAAAGAGTGTCAATTAATTAGTTATTGATGAACCTGTATAAGGTTAGATTTTATTTAGTCTTCTGAGGTTAGTATAATTCATATAATCTTCGTTAAATGTTCATTTTGTACGTGCAATTTTCATTCACCCTCGTGTTACTCATATTCGTTATTGGATTATTCAAACGATTTATATTTATCTAAAATCCTTGTACTAATTATAGAACATACTATTTGTGTTCGAACAAATTTTCAATGTATACACGAAATATTTATTGGTATATTTCTGCAGAATATGAATCTGGAAATCATTTTAATCTGCTTTGTATATTCTCTTAATATATAATGATATAAGTTGCATATACAAAGAATATTTGTTGAACATGCAAGAACAAATATCTAGATAATTGAGCTTATCAAAATCGCAACTCTGATATTCCTAATATGTTCAAATTATTCTGTTTTCAATATCTACGATATTTGATATGAATGAAACTGCACTATGCGGGAATGCAGGACAAGTTTTCAGAATGTACTGACAAAAACTTTATTATTTGGCACCATATTTAAACTACCCAAGTCCTAGGATGAAATTAAAAAAGAAACTTCAATTGTCAATGTTATTTAAGCTTTAGTCATTTAACAGGAGAGAAGGTGGAATATATGTTTCAAAACTTATTTTATAGGGTCAATTTTGTTCACTTTTTTAGTTAATCGAAGAATAAGGTGCATCTCATAATAGACGTCAAATTAATTCGCCGTAAAAAGAGGGAGAGTGAATAATATCGTGAACAATTTTTGACGTGATTTTTCCTCAATCAAATAGGAAAGGCTGACACTATTCTAGTGAGGAAAAAATAACGTCAGAATGCTGACCAACAAAAATTATGATAACTGGTTACAAGTATGAACACAAAACTTATTCTGGTAGAGGCTAATCAACAATTTGTCATCCAAGAGAATTAGTCTACTGATTTTCGATAATCTGCAATGAACTTAACAAAAGGTACACAAATTGAATTAAGAAGTAAATGCTGATACTGTTATAGATGATGGAAATATAGCCGATCTTGAAATTAGTTCGCACGATGTCAAAATTTTGTTGACCTCAAATCATCAAAACTTCTTGAAAATTACAAATGTATTCCTCTGCCTTATATTTCCCAATAAATTGATAAAATATCACGTTTTAAACAAATATAACATCATAACTATAGAAAATCAGATGAAGCAAATTTATTTTGTGCCGTAAAAATCAAAATTCTATTATATAGAACATAACACAAACTATCACAACTTACATTACATAAAGTGAACAAGGAAAATTCTTTAATAATTTAAAAAATTATCAAACAACTTTCCAAGGAAGCTGGTTATACGTATTCAGCAACGCAAAATCTGCATTCACAATCGAACGGTGAATTATAGAAATTGTCAAGTCAGCCCGACTCAAAATCGGTGACTTGACAATTTCTATAATTCACCGTTCGATTGTGAATGCAGATTTTGCGTTGCTGAATACGTATAACCAGCTTCCTTGGAAAGTTGTTTGATAATTTTTTAAATTATTAAAGAATTTTCCTTGTTCACTTTATGTAATGTATGAAATTGACCATGGTCGACTAGTATGTTTTTCATGATTTGATTATCACAACTTACCACAATAACTGCAAGAATAAATAATAAACAATCTAGGACTTAAATAAAACAAAACTACTCATCACTTATTCAAATGAAGGAAACAGTTATACTGAAAAGTAATACCTACAGACAAAAAAATTGTACAGTGCTTAGTGATTCATACACATATGAAAAAACTGAAAAGATTTTAACTGAATTTTAATGAAATGCAAGTAACATATTAGAAGACATCCGAAAAAATATATTTCTCTGTAAACATAAAATCAATTAATTCAACAAATCAGCCTACGACCTAAATTCCAAACAAAAGATAACCTACCACTAATTTCTTATATCAAATCACAACTTCATAATTTCTCTGAATTTTTACTTCAATATTAAAAACTATAGTAAGTCAAAATCAATATTGAATAAAAAAAACTCTTGATATTGTTGACCACATCAAAACTTTGAAAATTACAAATAAGATGTGATTTTTTCTGTTGTCATTCTCATTCGAATTGCTCGTGTATGACTGAATTAAATACTAAGTGGAACATCATCAAAAATTTTGACCCCCTCTCACATTGGAATTTCTGGTAATGAGAAAGCAGGCATGGCAGCCAAAGAAGCTATAAATGATGAGCAGTCTAGGATTATATCTAGAATAATAACTTTGGATTTGAGATCATTCATCAAAAGCAAAATCATAAAAAAGTGGCAAAGAGAATGGCAGCAATCAAGTTCAGAACTAGCAGAAATATAATCACAAGTAAAACCCTAGGCTCCCCTTTCAAAATATAGAAAACGTCAAACAACCCTCTGTCGTTTACGTATGGGTCACACAAAATTCTCCCATGACTACCTACTTGTCCCAAATACAAAGAAGCGAGAAAAAAATTTGGAATACTGAAAAATCTACATGAAATTTTAGGCGAAAATTATAACGTTAGAAATCTCATGCCATTCATAACAAATATTAATATGTTCAATTTGATCTGAATTGTGTTGATCACCTTATGTTATGTAATGTAGCGCCAATTATCTACTAGAAACGAATCGTTTTTTTATATTAGTTTCTTTATCTGTGAAAGTGTACGTTAAAAGTGTAGGTACCTACCTACAAAAATTCTGATTTACCTAATATGTCAAATGAAAGCTTATAATGGAAAACTTTCATAGAATTCTCAAACTTTACTTACTTCCATCGAAATCAGTTTTTCATTTTCCCTACTAGCAATGTAACTCATATTTTTTTCGTTGTACAGAATATTAATTATTTTTTCATAGTAGGTAGTATTTATTCATCAGCCTATCTCCATTTTCGAATGCTACTTCATAATCCAAATCGATCTGCCATCAATCAACATTTTATTAGCGCAACTGAATAAGAACATAAAGCCAGTAGGATTTATTTATATATATATATATATATATATATATATATATATATATATATATATATATAGGTATATATATATATATATAGTATATATATATATATATATATATATATATATATATATATATATATATATATATATATATATATATATATAGATATATATATATATATATATATATATATATATATATATATATACTATATATCACTCACTAGATAATTATCACATTTCCGAACTTAGTGCATAAATTCATGAGGTTTTACATAAAATTGTATATAAACTGAAGCAGGTTTTGCAAAACTTGAATGAACAAGCAAAACTTTTTATCAAGAATAACATTTTTCTCTTAAACTGAAAATAAAATTTTTTTGTCTCTTAGACCACCCCATCCTTGGGCACCCTGTATATATATATATATATATATATATATATATATATATATATATATATATATATATATATATACAGTGTGTCCACGGATGGGGGTGCCTAAGAGAAAAAAATTTTTTATTTTCAGTTTAAGAGAAAAATGTTATTCTTGATAAAAAGTTTTGCTTGTTCATTCAAGTTTTGCAAAACCTGCTTCAGTTTATATACAATTTTATGTAAAACCTCATGAATTTATGCACTAAGTTCGGAAATGTGATAATTATCTAGTGAGTGACTTTTGCGATTTCCTAGGTAACTGTCATGTGGCTCCGTAGTTCAGTGGTTAGTGCGTTGGGCTACTGAACTGAAGGTCGCTGGATCGAATCCCGGCCGAACCAACGAATTAATGCGGAGCCACCTCTCGGAAGGCAATGGCAAACCACCGAGCAGTATTCTGCCTAGTAAAGCCTCTCTGTAAAGACGTTCGAAACCGTCGTATAACTGTAGGTCCCTTCTATTCGTGTATCGCTGTATCACGCACAGCACGAGTAGTTTTAGAGAGGTCGCCACGCCCTAAACCGGGTACGGCACCACAAGAAGAAGAAGAAGGTAACTGTCAACATCGGTCAATAATTTTATAATTGTCGGAAAATATACAGTAAATAAGAAAACAACTATTCCACATAGCCGTCACCAACTTCAAAATTTCTCTCCTTTCTATTTCTAAATTCTTTATAAGCGTTTCTTAGCATGTTCGGGGTGATTTCATTTACGGAATCAATTGCTGCTTATTTCAGATCTTCAATATTATGATTTAAATTATTTTATATGGTAAAACAGCACACCAAACATTTACCTTTTCAGCAAACTGACTATTGCGATGTATTCTGTAATAAAAATTTTCACTAGCGCAATACCAACAGTTTTGAGATGAAACAGTTCCATTTGTCATGATCGTTGATTCATCAGAAAATAAAATATTGTAGTGAAAGAAGTGATCATTCATAAGATTTTCACACTAGATTTTTTAATTCATAAGATTTTTACCAATGATTGCACCAAAGTCAAGCCTAGTGTCATAATCACAATCTTGTAAGGTGTGAATAAATATCGGTTTGAATGGATGAATTTTGTTTTGCTCGAATATTTTTTGTAAGTGGCTCTTGCTAAAAGCAACTTCTGCTGCTCTTTTTCGTAAACCTAACTTCGGATTTTCCCGTATTGAATGCATAGCTAGGGCAGAAGCTGCATCATCGTTCTCAGAGTACGTCTTTATCGATTTTTTTTGTCTTCAGCAGATTCTGTCTCATCGAATTTCTTTATCAATCCATTCCTCGTTCATTAAGTAAATGAATTGCGTACTTATACGAAACAGCTTCAATGCCATAGCACTTTAAAAATATATTCTTTGTTGAAGAGTAAGCATTTTTGAAAAAGATTGACAATTATGAAATTATTCACCGATGTTGACGGTTATCTAGGAAATCGCAAAAGTCACTCACTAGATTATTATTACATTTCCGAACTTAGTGCATATATTATTTAATTTTATGGGGTTTTTGAACAAGCAAAACTTTTTATCAAGAATAACATTTTTCTCTAAAACTGAAAATAAAAAAGTTGTTCCTCGTGGGCACCCCATCCGTGGACAATCTGTATATATATATTTATTTCATTGTTGAATTTCGATACAGTGCAATAGTCTTATTTTCGGGGAAGATAGGACTAAAAACAATATTGAATTCGCGTTGTTTAATTATTTTTATTTGTATTCAATCTCCTAACAGAAAATCAAATTTCTCCTCACATTAACAGTTCACGATTTCAACTCGTTTCCTCCTAATTTCCATTTCACAAGCCATTATGGGATTTAAGGTTTCTCCTGAGAGGTCCAGAATCGAAGCAACACCCAAACATCAAGCGTATTCCCATCTAGACAGTAAATGTGTACATTTTTATGTGGAAAGCAGCCCTTCGATAGGTGCACGTTCCGAATTTAATAATGCACAGCTCTGAGCATCTCAAGTCAGCATAAAATTCGTAGAGGCGAGTAAGCAGAATCTATTAGCTGAGTAGAAACATATTGTACTCGTATACTGAAACCTACATTTCCTTTGCAAGAGACGCTCAAAGTTTAAATTAAAGTAATTGTCAACCTTCGAATGCTATGTAGAGATGAGAGTTAATAGCTCACACAAATTAAATGCAAGATAATTCCGCCTTTGAATTAATTCTGAACGTAACAATGAAATATGTAGGTACTCTTTCGATCTTTCATTTAAAATAAAAGTAATTGAGATATTACATTACATCCTAAGAGTCTTTTTACTCATATCATGATTTGAAGGAAAGTCAACATATTTCACATGAAATTTGCTGTACAAGGGTCAATAAAAGTTTGAAGTTTTCTTCACATATCTTCAGATGGAGAATTGCAGAGATGTCTTGAAAAATTTAATGAAGTTTGAATAACACAATCTGACTGTATTTTTACTCATTTATCTTTCATTGGTCATAACAGGCTATGTATGTTTGAAAAACGAATTCATTTGTATGTTGACATCATTGTTATATTTCTCTTTCGAACATTTTGAAAATGTTACGATTGTTGTGACCTATCAATAAAGCCGTTTTTCAATTTTTAATCAAAGCGTGATTTTTCTAATGAAATATGGATAAATATATTTATATATGTATATATATATATATATATATATATATTTATATATATATATATATATTTATATTTATATATATATATATATATATATTCATTCGTTGTTGCCTGTTAACTATTTATAATCTTTTGATAATTATTAGCAATAACAGGCTTGTTGAATCTCAAAAAACTCGATTTTTTTAGAAAAAGTTTTGATAAAGCCACGAATGTCGTGGCGAAACGTCAAAATCGAGTTTTTTGAGATTCAACAAGCCTGTTATTGCTAATAATTATCAAGAGATTATATATATATACATATATACCTACATATATACATGTATATATATATATATATATATACATGTATATATATATATATATATATATATATATATATATAAAGTGGCGGATTTACAGATTTGCCGCCCGTAGGCCATTCAATTTTTGCCGCCCTAAATTTTGATATCTTAATCCACAATCATATCAATTTTCATTCCAACTTTACGTTTTGTGCTCCATCATCCTCGTTACATCAACTTTTCCCGTATGGTTAGTATCATTGAAACTATAGTGTACCGTGTTAGATTGATTATTTTTACAGCAAAGAATTATCAAAAAATATTGTTTTAAGCAAAAATATCTCAATCATGTACCAATTTTAAAGTAAGGTAAGGCATGTCTTTAAACTATACCATACTTACACAATATGAATAAAGCTTACATAAAAAATATACATTTGGCGAACGTTGATAAATATTTATTATTTCACTCAATTTAAGAACAATACAATAAATATATCTTTTCTTAATTATTTGTTGGTATTATAATTAAAGTTATATTATAAAAGCATTACAATGCGAGACTTTGAATTCACAATTCTACTCTTGCATAAAAACCTAAATCCGATGTTTTCTCACATTAAACCGTACCTAACGAATACGATGTACATGTATATTATTTAAAAAGCAACTTATCAAGAAGAAAAATGATCGCCGAGCTCATAAATATTATTTTTCTAATTTTAACACATAAATATATAATCATATATAATTTTGAACTAGTTGCTATAAAACTTAAGCAATATTTTAAGAATCTAAACAAATCCATACGCTCCACCGTAATTTACGAAGCTATACCAGTATTACATTCCAACTGCAACCAACATTACATTTCTTCGATAAGCACGGGCGTTTGAGCCACGAGTCCACATATCCCGCAATAACGACAAGGCGAAATGACGTAATCCAGGGTCGGCGTAGAAGACTGCTACGGACTCAACGTATCTGGGCCGCATGAAGATTACCTGCTGTTGGCGGATGGTTGTGAGGGCTGTATTGTTGTTTTCTTTTGCCGATTTTATAAACATAATGAGGGTGCGTGAGTTAAAAAAAGTTGTTTTTAGCAAATTAAGTTTGTAGGAAAAAGTGGATTTAAAAGATTATGGACGTCCGACCCCAGTTTTGAATATAATTCAGGAACAGAAAGGATTTAAAGATCGGCCGGGTTTTATACAAAAATTTGATGAAAACATTTACAACAAGACTCCGTGGTTGTGTGGATGTGATGAAAATGATGATTTTTCTTGTTTTGTTTGTTTAATATTTGGAGGCGATGAAAAGTGGATAAAAGTAGGAGTTCGTGATCTCAAACATTTGGTAGATAAGACTAAAAAACATGAAAATTCTCCAAAGCATTAAAACAGTCTAGTAAGTTTTCAGCTCTTGAGAAATGTGAATATTGAGTCTTTTTACGTAAGGTTTATGCAGATCAGATAAATATTCGTTTTTTGCACCTGCACGAATGCATTTTGTTAAAAAATTATTGATTCAGATAAATTGATAAATCCCTTGAATATATTCTATTGGCTAAATATTTAGCCTGAAACGAAAATCTGATACACAAATATGTATAACCCAATATTATTTTTTTAAATTTGCCGCCCTAGGCTCCAGCCTACTCAGCCTGCTGGTAAATCCATCACTATATATATATATATATATATATATATATATACATATATATATATATATATATATATATATATATATATATATATATATATATATATATATATATATTTATATATATATATATATATATATATATATATATATATATATATTTATATATATATATATATATATTTATATATTTATATATATATATATATATATATATATATATATATATATATATATATATTTTGGGTCGCTATATATATTCTAAAATATAGGGACACTCTGCCAATAATACACGTATTGTATTTACTCTTGATTAATAGCCGCTCATTCGAAACACTGCGTTTCTTCTTCAGGGCAATCAATGTGAGTTTACAAATACTGCTCGGCAATGAACCAGCAAAACAAAAATAAACAGTGGTCATCCCAAATATATCTAAATTCATTTTGGAGTAATTTATATACCTATACTTACTACTAACATACAGGTACTTAAAGCTGTTAATGAACCCAATCTTAAAATACAGGAAGAATTTTCTAATTTTTAAATCAATCTTTTGATTGATGTATAAATATTCATATTCTCATCGGAATATAATACCTGCAAGTCCTTATGCTCATGCTCAACAAATGAATCACGGAGAACGAAAGATCTAACAGCGATGACATCAGTAATAGAAAACCACACCCTACAAATACTTTTCATCTTCCTTATAAAAGAGGAAGAGGGATTTTTCTGGCATAACAGACTCACTTTCGTAAATTACAACAAACCCAAGAAGTTCCGGTTGTCATTTTCGAAATGGATTGCCTTTCTTAGCGCTAAAGTTTTTGATCATTGCAAAATTGCACTGCATATGAGTTGTCTGAATGAGGATTCATGCATTAGCAGCAAGCAATGTCAGACTCCAGAGACAATTGTATAAATGAGACATCCCTAGGAATGAACGCTGTGAAGTCGATGTTCCTAATATACATTTTAGATATAGAGAGGGTAAACTTTCTTTCTGACAATTTTTAAATTCACAAATGAACTTATTCAAACAAAAGGAGAGTGCGTTTCAATTTAGGTATACAGTATATATGTATATATATATATATATATATATATATATATATATATATATATATATATATATATATATATATATATATATATATATATATGTATATATTAGCAATAACAGGCTTGGTGAATCTCAAAAAACTCGATTTTATTCAAAAGTTGACGTTTCGCCACAAAATCGAGTTTTTTGAGATTCACCAAGCCTGTTATTGCTAATAATTATCAAAAAGTTGAAAATAGTTCACAGCCAACAACAATTCAAATAAATAATCTATATATATATATATATATATATATATACATATATATATATATATATATATATATATATATATATATATATATATATATATATACTATAATATATTTTATATATATATATATATATATATATATATATATATAGGTATATATATATATATATATATTATATATATAATATATATATATATATATATATATATATATATATATATAATCAAGTACTAGGACATTTATCTGAAACTAATCAAACAACCTCCTAGCGGAGCTGGTTATACGAGTTCACGAAAAAAATCGAAATGCCTCCATACATCTTAGACGGTGTATGTCCTAGTACTTGATTTTATTGCCACGAACGTGTTTCGGTTAAACACGAAGAATTCTGCTTTCCATATATATATATATATATATATATATATATATATATATATATATATATATATTATATATATATATATATATATATAGTGTTGCCGTGTAATCAAAACATCAATTGCACTTTCTTTGGATTCTCGGCAATTTATGATTTTTGCACTATATGGTCCTTATTATACCATATTTTTCCTGTAATTAGTATGATTGTGAACTAGGGAATTGATGTGTCAGTTCCTAGATTATTTTCACAACCCAACGATTTAGGTAAGATTGCACAAGAAATATTTCTTGGGCATATTTTTGAGATAACAAAAGCTCAATCATGTACTAGTACTACTAATAAGGCGGGGCAAGATATACTACTTACACAATAATGTACATTCGATAAAAGTAATTGAATAATTTTCATTGCGTTTACTCACAGTTTTAAAACAATATATTCATATATTCATTATTTATCACAATTGTTCATTAGAGATTTGTTAGCGCTTTTATGCTCTCTGGTTCAATCGACTCAGTTCGATAAGAGGCACTTATTCCAAAAAACATTTTTTTGAAAATTTTATGTTTGCGATTTCTCAAACTCTTTCGAATGCCGTAAGCTGCATTGCGACTGGTTGACCTGTTCGAAAGTTATCAGAGGTTTACATACACACACATACATACAGCCATACAGATATTATCATGAAGATAGTCATGGCTTCTTTGTACCGCAAAACGTTGAGATCTGAAAATACTCGACTTTCGCAAATCGAAGTAAAAACAGTAACTTCCCAATTTTTGAAAAAGTTAAAAATTTGCCGCCCCTAAAATCTGCCGCCCCAGGCTCCAGCCTACTCAGCCTGCTGGTAAATCCGCCACTGTATATATATATATATATATATATATATATATATATATATATATATATATATATATATATATATATACTATATATATTACTAAGCAGTTAACGTTTTATCACGGAATTCATGATTTTTCCAAAATCTTTGAAAAATTTAAACTAATTTGAGGTTTATGAATTTTAAAAAAATTTAGAAGTCAAAAATGTTTTGCGCTGTCAGTTCGTTGAAAAAATCATGGGTTTCATACAAATATTGTTGAAATTAGCTTCTGTAGCTTCTAATTATTTGAACAGACTGATAAGATGTGACTATCGACATTTTATGAATTCATAGATAGGTATAGTGAGATTATCAAATATAATCAAGAAATCTAGTATTTCATCTTTTTCTTTAAAAAAATCATTTGATGATTGACTGATTAAAAATGATGATTACCTATATTTCAGCTCATCCATAATAAATATATGAATGGTGTAACAGAACTTGTGGAAATTTCACTACCTCATTAGTTGCTAATCAAAATGATTCGTTTTCTTCTATAGAATAATATGAAATATCCAATAGTCAGTATAATTAGTCGAGTCAAATTTTCATTGATGCTGTTGCATTTGAAAATATTTCCGTCCTCATTATTGTTCAATTATGTGTATGTGAAGTAAAATTCAATTTCCTGCTTTTCAATTATCAGATCATTAATCAATTCAGGACATCTGTAATTTTCTTTAATTTCCTATAATGACAGTAAATTGTATGGACTTTATTGTTTGAATTAACCTCCTTCGTGTCTGAGAATTGATTGCTAGGTTTCAACCCACCTGTAGCAGGTTGAGAATGCTCTTTCAATTAGATTGATTTGTATTTGTGCATAGTTCTTTGCGGTAGTCGATACTGAATTGAGTATAGAACATTTAGAGTTATTCAGATGAATTAAATGCTCATATGAAAATAAGCATGTTTTTTTTCACGTTCATATTGCGACTATTTCAATATTAAATATAATATATCCTTCAATTACTTCATCAGTATCAAGTATTTCGACAGCTTATTATATTGTATTCAATAATAGCAAAAATTAGATGATTTTCCCAATTTATTGATGAATGAATTATACTTCATATATCATTCAAAAAAAAAATTAAAATATATATACCTATACATATATATATATATATATATATATATATATATATATATATATATATAAAAATATATATATATATATATATATATATATACATCAATGTAAATATTGGTGAGATATATGAATTTATGTGCAAGAAGTAAAAAACATGTAGAGGACTCTCATCTTTACATACGTATCCCAAAAAAAAAAATGAAATGAACTCTTTTGAGTTTTATCAAATTTTGCAATCAACAGAGGAACAAAAATTCAGATATTTAAATGATTGATGTGGTCGACAACCGCTTCTTATGGTATTGCAAGATGTTATTTTAGATATTATATACTTAATCCACCTTTTTTATTTCATTTCACTTTGCTCATGAAAATATTTCTCTTTATTTCATGTACTTATTGATGTTTGATAACTGAAAATTTTTCCTTCTCTCAGTTCCTGCGAGTAGGTTTATTTCATTCTAATCTTTCTTCCTTTCATCAGATTCCAGTCGTATTTTCAAAAACAATAGACTATTGTTCTGGATCTAGAGGATCTAGCTGTTGCTCTTTTTTCTGCTAGTAGAAGTCACTGCTTCTTTCCTTCTAAACGTTAATTTGGCTCTCTTTATTTCTGTGGAACGTAGCTCTTCAGCCTTCTAGGTCTTTTTGGAGGATGTATGTAGATGATAAACCGATTTCTGAAGGATGTTTGCCTCTTCAAAACCTTCAAATTGAGTTAAAGGGTTGAAAATTAAAGTCTACAGATTGAGTTGAGACAGTTGAAATTTGCTATGTGTATTGAGTTAATAGAAAATCCATTCTAGGTTCTAATTCTTTTACTAAATCTTCGCCATATCAATGTTTACTTTTAAAAGTTTTTTGTTGCTGTTTGAAGGTTTTGCTGACCTCCACTTTCAAATTCACTTGGGGTGGTGAAAATTTGTATGTTGAAAAGGAACAAAAATTAGGATAAAATGCGATCTTAGTGACTGACCTCTGTTGCTCACGCATTTTTTCCTCATAAACTTTTTGTCATTGTCAATGGATATTTGACAATGAAAAATATGGAGGTATTCTTCACCACTTTCTTCTATTTGGGCTAATATAGTTCTTATATTACGTGAAATATACCTGCTTGATAGCCTGAGTCAATCATTGGTATGACTTTGGAGAGAAAAAATCATTTGATAATTGAAAAACTGTCCTGCATATGTCCTGAAAATTTTCTAATTATCTATTGATTTTTCTTATTTAAATTCAATTTGGATGGAAACTCTGGCGATCTATAGTTCTCAAAAGTTTATTGAACTATGCGAATTATCACTGCAAGTATTTACTGAATGACTTCTCTCTTGTAAACAATTGAAAAAAGCACTAAGTTAGTGTATCACAAGAGGTCACATTCGTACGAACTTGGTGTGTGGTCACATATTTGGCCATTTAAATTTCAGAAATTATTTAGTGAAAACAGCTCTTTCAAAATTATTCATATATGTCTCTTCAAAATTTTTTCATTAGATTAACAATGAACCAAAAATTGCAGAAAATCTGCAAAACAAAACAAATCAAATAAAAATTCCACATAATATTTTGATCATTTTCTGTTCATCTGCCTCTCAAAACATTGTTTTATATTATTTTTGACTAGAACAGCAAAGCATTTGCATTTCAAATTTATTACATAAATTGAAAGTAGTTGACATATGTAGGACAAGAAAAAACTCTTCTATTACTCAGGAAAAGTCAAATGTGGAATAAATAATACGAACAATTGATTATACACCAAAACACGGCGGTGGCGGCTGTTGTCTTGATAGCCTCAAAGGCGGTATTGGCCTTCCGGCCTATGTCAAAGGCGACCGACGCACCACACTGTAGGTACAGGGAGCCTGAGCTTGCGTGGCCGCTTTAATAAGATTAATAGAGTTCCTAATACTTTTAAGTTTCTGGTTGGACCAAGTTTAGGGTTTTAATATTTCAGATTCATACATAACGTCACGCAGCTAATGAATCGCTCCCTTTTCAAAAGATGTCACACTATGTTGCTCCCTTCCCAAATCCCTTAACGTTTGACGTAATTTATGGATTACCACTCATATGAGTTTGGCTTGCACTGTGATTTCCTTATTTCAAGTCTTTGAGGTGGGTTATGTTATACAGTCATGGCGCTGTGGTCTGCATATACCACAGTACAGCCGTCGTTGAATATTAGTAGAGAAGAAGAGAATATTCTGCTCATTACACTTAGGATGGAGTGAATACCATCCCAAGTGTAATGAGCAAAACAAGTGAGACAGAAAAAGCAGCCTATTATTCTTGTGTTGCCACACTCCTATTATTCACAATTATTGTGAGAAGAGGTAAAGAATTGTTAATGTTGGGATATATATAGTCAGCTGACTTTGATAATTTTTCAACTATCAATTGATTATTCTTGTTTATATGCTTTTATTTAATTATGTAATATATACTCATTTATATGTCATATAAGGCTTACGCTACATTATATAATATATTTGAATAACGAATAATAATTCTTAATAATCTTTGAAATAATACCAATAACCAGATAATGTGAATACTTTCATTTTATTATATCTACTGAACTCAGTATGAATACTTGAATGTTTCAAGTATTTCGTTGTTGACATACTTATAAAAGTATTCATACCACAGTACCTTCCAAACGTGTGCAAATAATTTTATTATTGAAAATAATCGGAAAACCATTCAGACAAGCTGACTTCATGAGTAATGAGTGGTTTTTCATTGTTGGCTAACATTCCTGTGTCAGGTTTTGATGTATTTGACTTCGAGCAGAATCTCTATTACACATACCTATATTGTTTTTTTTTTTTTTTTTAAAGAGGTGGGACGTGTGCCCTCTCACACGCGCCCGACCTCCGTACAATTTTGGCTTCGTTAACTTGAACATTTAGCCATCAATTTACTATAATGAGGGGAACAACTTAAATCCGGACGGATACAAACACCCAGGAACACGGTGGGAATCGAACCCACCAACTCCGTCAACGAAGACGGCATAGCGCTACCTATAGCCTCTCCGCCACCGGAGCTCCAATTGTTATTTAAATGTATAACTTATCGCTTGGAGCATTTCCCCCTGAATATAGCAGGGTACTTATTTGAACGGAAATGTATTGAGTTTTCGATAATAAATGCTGTGTAGAATGTGCCCCGCTAATGAAAAACATTTGACAAATCAGTGTGTCATTCAGCTAGTTGATATTGTCAGATAGTTGTGCAAACAACTATGCAGTTTGAAGAATTTGTTTCTAAAAACATCGAAAGTTTGCCATAATAATTTGTATAACTATAGGGGGCCGGTTCTCTATGTAACAACATTTGATATTAATGTCATTACACAAGACCGTGTTTGAAACTTTGTTGCTAAACTAAACTAATCTAAGGCTACTTTCGGCAGTTACAATATACCTTGAAATAAATGGAGAATCTTAGGTGAAAAGATTGTAGCTTTTTCGAAATAGAAACAGTTAGTAAACGATTGTAATTCATTTAAAAAAGGAACCTGTTTGACAGAGAATCGTTGGATGTTGGAACATGTCAAAAGTCACTAGTGTCGAGGACTAAGGCCCGGTTTTTCAATGCTCGGTTAAAGTGATTTAACTTTCGGCTAATCGATAACCTTTAGGTAAACCGTTTTTCCACCTCTCATCTTGCGCTAACCTACTGCTATTCTATCGGGTAGAGTAACTATCACCTGAAAGTCTTTGTCAAATGGCTAACTGTAAGCTATCTTGCATGCGCTCCGAAGGTTAACTTCCCCGAACAGTCGAGTTTGTTCAACTGCTTTGTAACCAGTAACCTCATTTTCTATTTTGTTTTTTCTACGAAAGATGGAAGCATTTGATTTTTCAAGTGATGATGATGAAGAATAAATTAATAGACTTCATTGATTACCAAAGAAGGCTATACGTGGTCAGAGAAAGAAGTAATCCATTTGACTATTTTGATGAATTGGATTTTTTCACAAGATTTCGGTTAAGAAAAGAAACTGTTCTGAATATATTAGAACAAATTGAACAACAGATAGAGACCATAACAGATAGGTAAATTATTTCAAACTCCATAAATCTTTTTCCAAGTTTCTTTTTTTTTCCCTCCAAGTAGTAGCATCTGTTTTTTTTTATTCAATTATTGCTTTGAAACCATTTGTAATTTTTAACAGCAACGATCTATCAGAAGGACTAAAGTTTGCCATTATTTTCTTCTTCAATACTTATGTTTCACCCATTTTATTATAAAATAATCAACAATAACATAACAAAACATATTCTGAAATCGACAGCAAAAGGGGAACGACCAATCAGAAGTGCTCCCTGAAACATTAGTACTACCAACGTTAACAAATATATCGCTAGCTGACGGTTTGCTAGCCTAAAGTCAAACATTCGAAGGAGAAACGCAATAGTTCTTAGTTGGAACTTTAGCTGATGGTTAAGCTTAACCTATAGTCAGCTAACTGTGAGTTTTAACCGAGCATTGAAAAACCGGGCCTAAATAAGTTTGGATAGAAAAGCATGAAGAAACATATGTTCTTTAAAATTTTGAGTTTCTTTAGAACAAAGATTATGTAGAGTACAAAAAAAAAAGAATTTCGGCTTAGATATACGTTTCCATATGCAAATTACCGATAAAAAAAAAATTTCTTCGTAATCGATATTCATACAGAATTACAAAATTTTGTTCGACATAACTGAGGAGTAAATTCGTACTCCATTGAATACTATGATAAAAAAAAAATTTTTTTTCATAGAATACTTTTCGAGTGTGAAAATTGTTCAGTACAATTGTCTATAATTTTTTTAACGAATTTCCGTCTAAAATGAGTACCACGAATTTGAAGAAACATTAACTGATATTCATATCTACGAATCATCGTGATTTGATGCGATTTCACGAAATTATTTGAGAACCATTTAAATATTTGAAAAGTCTGTGCCTTAAGTTTACCCTATTTCAACAAGTAAAAGTGTGCAACACACAAGAGCTCATGAAATTCTGCCTACAGTTTCGGGAATATTCAAGTATTTCGTTTACATCCGAGCTCGAATAATCGGATGAAGTGAGGAAATTTCGCATCGTCTCCACATCTTTTCAGCGGAGCCACAGGTGAAAACTCACAAACGTACAACCGCAAAAGACATAGAGTATTGATAAATTGCGGTGTAAAAAATGGAACATTTCTATATGTAATATTTCAACTTGACGCGAGGGATGCCCTCATATGACGGTTATATGAGCAGAGAATCATGTTCTTGCTACAACTGAACAACTGCATCACTCACATCTCCGAGTGGCCAATTTTCCTGAAAGCCCTTGAACTGACATGCGTGAAGGTAAATATATTTAGATGCTCTTTTGAGAATATGCGAGTGGTTTTGCATATTCAGGATGGTAGGAAACTTGACGGATCAAATTTCCTTCTGGTAATTACGAGCATTTTACGTTTCTAAGTATTCGAAAGTTGAATGGAAAATTAGAATTTATGCTGAATACTATATCTAGAGCTTGATCAAATTCGAAAGGAATAAAAGTACGCCATTAAAAATTCAAACGAGTTAATCAAAAACATTCAAAATTTTGTATTACCTCGCACTTCAAAATTATTTTCTTTAGATGTGAACAATCTGTTTCCTAGCACTCCGCCTAATGAAACTGTAAATTGAATCAAAAAGTTTATTGTTTCTAATAATGTTCATCCAATAATACAGTCAGATATTACTCATTTACTGATAATTTGTTTAGAACAAAATTATTTCAGTTTCAACAACGTGAGTTATAGTAATAAGGAAAGTTTGATCATGGGAAATCCCTTAAGCCTTTGTTATCAGAAATCATTATGGATAATTTAGAGAAAACTATTATGAACCACTTCAGCAGTAAATACTTTCTTTATTGGTATAAATACGTTGATGACGTCATTGTTTGCTATTCTGGTACAGATAGACAACGGGACAATTTCATTACTTATATTAATTCCATACACCCCCGTATCAAATTTTCTCTAGAAACTGGAATAAATAATTCTATCAATTACTTAGATTTAACTATCACCAGAAAAAGCAACAAACACGAATTTTCAATTTTTCATAAACAATCTCATAAAGATATTACAATTCATAACACATCACTACACCCAATTTCACATAAATTAGCCGCTTATCATAGTACGATTCATAGGCTTTTCAAAATTCCGTTGTCCGAAGCTAGTTTTCGAAAGGAATTGCATATAATTAAACAAATGGCAGTAAATAATGTTTATTCACCCAATATGATTGACAGCCTCATTCAGAGGAAAAAATACAAAATGGCAATTTCAGAAGTTTACCCACTTATTTCCGAGAAAAGTAGAGTATTAACAGTTTAACATACTTGGGCAAATCTCACAAAAACCTGAAATTGTTTTTTCATAAACAAAATTTCGAAATTTCATATAAAACCAACAATAGCATTGGAAAATTGATTAAAAACAACAAATCAAAAATTCATAGAGATGAACGTACTGGTGTTTATAGACTCGACTGTAACGATTGTGAAAAATTCTATATAGGACGTACAATTAGAAATTTCAAAACTCGAATACACGAACACCAACGTAGCTATATTAAGCAGAAAACTGACTCTAATTATGCGTGCCATCTTATTCAAGAAAACCATACCTTTAATCACAATTATAATATATTACAATTAGAAAATAGTCTCCATAAAACCAACTGTTGGGAATCCCTATACATCAATAAATATAAAAATTCCGGAAACCTAGTTAACGACCAGATTGAAGTAAACCCTTCTCCTCTCCTTAATCTGTTCAATGTACCTACTAATAACTCTGAATGAATTGCTTATTGTTATTTAGTTTCTCTAGGAACCCCTCGCCTCCACACGTTGAGAGATGCACCTGTTCATATGAATGTGCATTCAAAAGTTCAAGCGATTCAGAAAACCTCAACGCGGCGTTCATCCAACGTCCGTCTGTGCCTATTACAGATACCTAATGCTTGACACCAATCAATTAGAAATGGGGGGCCTCGGTAGACCAGCGGTGAGCGAGTACCGCCTTTTACCGTTTGTTGACCGAGGATGTGGGTTCGAGTCCTATCTTGCTCTTGGGCGTTGTGTATGTCCTGAATTTAGTGGTTCTAGTTATGAGATTGAGTGTTGGGTAATGTACATTGTTCACAAGCCCATTGGCCGTTCGGAGCCGGCGTTAAACTGTAGGTCCCTCGAGTTTAAAAAAAAAAAAAAATTAGAAATGGAAGGAAGCAAAAAATTCGACGTGAATATTTCCTGCCGTATGCAACATCTGGTATACTGGTTTCTTATCAATGCATTAATGCGATTTAGAGCCCTTTCAGACTTGGATACTGTATCCGAGATACGCGTATCCCAGATACAGAAAATACATGCGATTATATGTACGTTTTCACACTGCATTCAGCACAGCATACCGTATCGCGAAACTAAATTTCTGAATCTCGCTCATTCAGCCGCCGGAGACAGTATCCGAATCCGGGATACCGAATTATCATTGTGGCTTATGGACCTGTTGAGACTTGCATACTTTTGCGATTCAAAAAGCACAATAGCATAGGTGTACAATATTTTTATTATTTATTAGTAGAAGTGAAGTGGAATAGAACGGTTTTTCGATTGTACCATGGAGAATAAAGTTTTTGATAACGAGAAATTTATAAGTTCGGTAGAACCGAATTCTTGTATATGGGATACAAGTAATGGAAATCATTTCGACAGAAATATAAAACAAAAATGTTGGGTGGAAATTACCAAACAGATGTGTGAAAATTTTGAAGAAATGACAATTGTTCAACAAAATGAATAAGGTAGGTATATTCATAAAAGTAATTATACAGTGCATTCAAAAAGGAGTGCATAAATTCATTAGCTAAATAAATCAAATTATTATATTATTAAAAATTCTCAACAAGACGATTATTTGTCGAAAGCTTACTGATTTTTACAATAATCATCTCAAGATGGATAACAAAAATTAAATGAAATATTTCAATAATATTGTTTATTAGCGATGAATAATGAGTTTATTCGTTAATTTATATTGCTTTTAAGTTTTTACGGATTGCAGTGAAAACCCTTTAGATAAGCGAATTGATGTTTAATTTGTATTAATCAGTGCACTACTATCTAGTAACTGTTCGCAAACTATCAAGTAAATTGTAAGTTACGGAAATAAATTATACATGGTACACTGTAGTTAGGGCCCAGAAATATAATATACCACAGCATAGCGCACTCTTCAATGTCCATTTCATAAAAAGCACCGTACAGCACTGATATTGTACTGATAAAATTTATTTACAAAACTGTATTCTAACAAAAGTATCTTGACTGTATCTGGCCTAAATTCTGTATCTCGCATACAGTATCTCGGATACAGTACCCTAGTCTGAAAGGGCTCTCTGTCAAGGAATCGACAGATTCAGGGAAGAAAGTCATTTCTCAGGTAGTAATTGGAGAGAAAACTTCGCTAATATAGATTCATTTGGATTGGCCTTGCCGGATTATAGTGAGTTTTCTCAGCATATTTGGCAATAATTGTGTGAATTTTGAGTTTGACGAATAATTAGCTGAATACTAAAATTAGGGTGAATCACCGCTGATACGGGATATATTTCCTCTGCCTTGAGATCCATCTTCAAAGCCTCACTACAACTAAGGTATTTTCAGAATTTAGTTTCTTTCACATGTGTCATAAACCATATAATCCATTTTCAGGCTTTTATTATAATAATACGGATATCGTTTGCGAGTAGGATTTCAATTCTAATCTGGCATATTGTTTTACTGGAAAACCATTGACGTTCTGCCTGGAAGTACCCCAATTGGATTGAACATTTCTTTCTGATTGATTCTGCTGTTATTTCCTGTTCTTACAACCAAATTCCTGATAGTTACATTTGTTGGTTACATTGGACGTTGAAGAGAGAAACTGTATTAGGACACTGGATGAGTACCTATTTAAAGCCTAGATTTTCTTTTTCACTGTAAAAAGATTGACTCATAATTTCTTCGAAAGTTTTATTGCTTTTACTTTGTTATTCTTTAACGTTCACTTACCTTTCACTATTGATAGAAAAACACCGTCTACACTAATTTACTTGTAATTGTAAAATTCCATGTGAATGAATGCATGCATTCATAAGTACATTTGCAAATGAGATAAATATATTTTCGTGTATTACGTATAAACATCTTAAGTTGTTGAAAACTACAAATAGGCATTGGCTGTTGATTTGAAAGGGATATAAAGGTTATTTTCACATTATAAATTGCGTTTTCATGAATATTTCAGAACCTTTGTTTGATAGTTTTGGTGTATTATTAAGGAGGCCCGGAATTTTAAACTATCTGGCGCCCTGATATTATTTGTACTATATTTAGAACAATTAAGAACCTACCCCTTCTCTACTGTAGTTCAGTCGTGAGCACGCCCCCCTTAATCTTATTTATGTTAATATAAAATTAAATTTAATTGACTACATTAACATATTGAATATGTTAATGTAGTCAATTAAGTTTAATTTTATTGTGGATGTATTTGACAAGATTATTGTATTAATCGATTTTATATGTATGTATGTTACATTTGAGGTTGTTTGTGATTTATATATCGAGTGATGAAGAAGGTGGATGTACCACCGAAACGTACAATTTTATACTTTTATTCGTTCATAATAATTAATTAAATTAACCTATCAGAGCTAAACTTTTATTATTCCTATATATATATATATATATATATATATATATATATATATATATATATATATATATATATATATATATATATATCGCCCCCTTAGTGCAACAACTACATAACTTGAAATTTATAGTTTCGAAAAAAATCGATTTTAAAGTTTCAAAACTTTAAAAAAATACAACCGTTAAGCAGTCAAAAATATTTGATGTGTATAGAGATATGTTGCATATCAAATTATGTATAGTCAATTTTATAGACAATCAGGTTTCATATATTTGCAGAATTTGATAAAAAACTTGAGATATCTAGTTGTTGCTGAAAATCTAGTCAAAAAAAAGGAATGTTATCTATTTATAACCACTAGCAATTAAAAGTAAATCACTTATTGAATACAACTTTATTTGGAATGAAAAATGAACAAGAATGGTTCAACTAAAACACAAAATATTTCAACACTTAACACGACTTAAATGTTAATATCAGTGACATCACTTTCGGAAGATTCTGTGTTATAAAGTCTTTTACTTTGGTCTCCTTGAAATGGGAGACTCTGATAAAATGCTTCATACAAGTTAGGGAGTGCCGGAAGTTTCATTTTGAAAAGAAATATTAGGTCGTCGTATTTTTCTTTTTCAAGAGGTAGTTGACTTTGATACAAAGATACAAAATTTTGTTTTTGATTGAATACGCAGAATTTCCAAAATCTTCTTACCCCTTGACATCATTTTTGCATTGACGCCGTTCGAAAAACACTGTAAAATCAATTCAGTAGCACAGGAATCCACCTGTTGTTTCAAGCACTTAACTAGATATCTCATAGAGACCAAGAAGTTGCCGGCGAGTAACTCAATAATGCCAGTGCTACAACTAGATAGCTCAAGATGTCTTGTTATTGAATGAGCATTTTCGGAGTTATCTATTTCTGGTCACTATTTAAACGAGTTTGGTTGCTCGTACTAGATATCTAGATGTTGCATTGAAAAGAGCATGAAAAATAGGTCAGCTTAAACAGGATAACTCAAAATGCATAAAATTCGAGTTATCTAGTTGTTGCACTAAGGGGGCGATATATATATATATATATATATATATATATATATATATATATATATAAATATATATATATATATATATATATATATTTTATATATATTTTTATATATATATATTTATATATATATATATATATATATAATTTTATATATATTGATATATATATATATATATATATATATATATATATATAAATATATGAAATCTCCAAAAAGCGGACGTCCAAATGAAAGAAATTGATAGAGGAGGTAATTTTTAATCACAATATTTGTATATATTATCATTATATCATCAGGTTGTTGAAGGTATAACAGAGATCAGTTCAATTACTTCTTTTCTTTGATTCGGAGCAACGTATCGGAACCCTGTATGCTCGTCAATGTCCGAAACATCTCGTTTATTTGAAGCTGTACTTCAATTTAAGCGTAATAATCGGGTTACTTTGATACTTGAATGAGAACAAGAGAATGGAATAATTCATCGATCCCGCTCTACAGATAATGTCAGTCATTACAAAGTGCCCACATATAGAGAAAATAATATGATGGGTGCTTTTGATTGAAAAACTGTCAGGGTTGGGAAAAAATGATAACTAACTGATTGATTGCCTTAGCAATTAGCTGAAGAGCTTACAATAAACACAACATTTATAATTAATATTCTGCAAAATAGAATTGACGTGTTAGTCATGTTGAGTATCAAAATAACAATTTTCATGGTTTCGTGCTTTGAAACAACACCAGGTGGTGATGTATATGACACCAAGATAGTCTAATTAAATTTTGAAGCAGTGAATATTAGAAACATCAGAATAGGCAACAAAAACTATTGAAACAATAGACATCTGTCTTGAACCGTTACGTGCTGGCATTATACGCATGAATTATCGATATATTATGTATGTTCCTATTATGACGTTGAAGATAACGATCGGATTTATCAGATTTTGCGTATGTGGTGTGTTAACCTACTACTGAAGAGTTTTCCAATAAGAGCGGATAGATGTTGAAATGAAATAAAACAAGCTGTGTGTGAGGTATTAACGTATGGAATATGACATCGTTCAAATGTCCGCCGCAGCTTCTCACGGTGGCTTGTATACGATTGGTCCAATTATCAATAACTCCGCCGCATAGATCAGTCTGAATTTGTGCGACGGGGTGCGTTATGCTGACTCTAAGGGCATCGGTCGATTGAGGCTTATTGGCGTGTACTTGTGACATCAGTAAACCCCACAAGAAGACTAACGGGGTTAAATCGCACGATCTTGGTGGCCAATTCACGTCACCTCTCCGAGAGATAACCCTACCCTCAAAGCGTTCATGCAGAAAGTCCATTGTGGCGTTCGCTGTATGGCACGTAGCGCCGTCCTGCTGAAACCACAGGTCGTCCACGTCCATATCGTTCAACTTGGAACAGAAAAAATTCGTTAACATTGTTCTCTAAAGATCGCCGTCGACGGTGATTGTCTCACCAACGTCGTTTTCAAAAAAGTACAGACCAATGACTCCTCCGGCCCAAAATCCGCAGCAAACAGTAACTTTTTGTGGATGCATTTCCACCTTGTGCACCTCGTATGGGTTGGCGTCGCATAAACGGCAATTCTGTTTGTTCACATACCCATTCATGCAAAAATGCGCTTCGTCGCTGAAGATAATTTTTCGGCCAAAATTTGGATCCTCTTCTAAACGCTCGTTTGTTCGCTGCCCAGGCAGCGAACAAACGGCGTTGTCTATGGTCGTTAACATTGAATCTTGTAGGGGTGCAGTCCCAAGTTCCGACGCAAAATTCGACCAAGTTGAAGCTTATGAAAGGCCGAGTTCTTGTGAACGGCGAGGAATTGACTGAATCGAGTTCTACTGCACACTTTCACGGACAGCGGCGATGTTCTCAGCCGATCTGCGTTCCTTCGACGTACGGGTGTTGGTTGATTATTTACGGAACCACTAGCCTCGAATTTTACCACTCAACGTTGGAGAGTCTACTGTGAAGGGCCACTGCGTCTGCCGTGCAATGGGCGCAATGAGCGCCAAGTTTTTGATAACGAACAATCATTTTGGCAATAAAGTTTTATCATTTGGACGTGCTGCTCAACAGTGTAACTTGTCATTGTGATTTGGCATAAGTGACTAAATAATAAACAACAGATTTGACAGTCGCCGCCAAAACAACATGGCCGCCACTGACTACCAACATCTACCCGCTCTTATTGGAAAACCCTTTATGTAAGGTTATATATATATATATATATATATATATATATATATATATATATATATATATATATATATATATATATATATATATATATATATATATATATAAATATTTCTTTTTTTGTAGTAATAATAATTTTTCTCAGAAAAGTGACGTTATTGAACAGACGGAACGTTACCTACGCCACGAAATTCGTGACTATCTCGAAACTTTGAAAGATTGAAATGGGGTTGGCGTTCATGAACTGAAAAATCTTATTCAAGTCAAAAAGCGGACAACTATCTTTCATAAAAATTTTTTCGGCTGTTGCCGTCTTCAGTTATTAATTACGTGATATTCAGTCCAATATCAGCAGTCAGGTCTGTTAATATTAGAAGATAAGAAAAATCAAAGAATCCCTTTTCCACATAATGTGAGAAATGGAATTCTGAAAAATTATTTGACATTCAAAAATATTGAGAAATAATAAAACCGATATCTATGTTTCATTCATCATTTAACCGCTGTAGTAGTCTTTAGTTGCTAGTTACATGTGATTCAATTCAATATCAGCATTATAGTCTTGCTCGTATTATAGGTGGTAAGAAATCCACAGATCACCTTAGCTCCGTAAAGTACATCAAAAGTTTTTAGTTAATTGTTTTATAGATTTCTCATATTTATTTAGTTACTTTTTCAATCGAGGTTGAATTTATCGGCAATTAATTTTCTTATTGTGTTTGATTTAATGTTCGCGCAGTGCATCGCGTACTGGAGAAACACGCTGTGATAGCAAACAGTAATAAAATTCGAGCGCATCGCCTACTGATAGCGAAGTAGGTCGAGGTGGGTTTCGAACGGAATAGTCTCCGCGAAGTGCAGCGCGCTTAGGTGAAAGTTGAAACCCACAAGGGATCGTATCTCAACATGAACTCAATCCACGCACCAAATCTCAACCCTGAAACTCAATCTGCAGAAGCTGAGGAGTTGAGCAAATTTTCAAAAATCAAGAGAAAACAAGAAATATCGACGTAAGTAAAAATGGCGGCGGTTGGAAAAGTTCACCCAAATTTTGATAGTTTCGTTCTACCACGAAAACAACCCCAGATCATTTGGTTTGATGGGAGCCGCTGGAGATGAAAAGTATGTTTATATATATATATATATATATACATGTATATATATATATATATATATATATATATATATATATATATATACATGTATATATATATATATATATATATATATATATATACATGTATTATATATATATATATATATTATATATATATATAGTATATATATATATATATACATATTATATATATAATATATATATATATATATATATATATATTATATATATATATATATATATATATATATATATATATATATATATATATATATAATATATATATATATAATTATAGTATATATATATATATATAATATATATATATATATATATATACTATATATATATATATATATATATATAATAATATATATATATATATATATATTATATGTATATATATGTATATATATGAAAAACTTGGTTCACGGAATGAAACCGCGTAAAAAATTTGAAAAATCTCGACGTTTCGGCTCCTTTTTGCGAAGCCATCTTCAGGAGAATTAGAAAGGGAATAATTCAGAAATCGTGGCCTCAATCTGCCTACTCCACGAATCGAATTAGGAGGAAATCGGAAAACAATACGATTGCGTGGTCTCAACCTGCCTACTCCACCAACCGTACTGCTTCCTGTCAACTCTGAAGTCTCTATCTGCCTACTCTTCAGAGTCAACTGACGGGCCGATCGTCGCGTGGCCGTATTTATAGGGGAGGGGGGCGGGTACTCACGCTCATCAGTGCGGGATGCACTCTGATTGGGTGTGACATGGCGACCACTGAGAAGTGGTTTCCATGCTGATGGGAGTCTGTGACTGTCATCTCTGGTGTTCAAACAATTTGGACGTTTTTCTATTTCTACAGCTTCACGGAAAATTCGGGATTTGAAAGATCGGACGGGAGCAATAGTTCTTGTATTGGGGAAATCGATAATGTGGCCTGTTTGGGTGTGATGTTGGGAAAGTGCGTTGGTGATATCGGAGTGTCTTACTGAAAGTGAATGTTCTTTGGCACGGACCTGAATTCGTCGGTTCGTTTGTCCTATATAAGAACGAGGACAATTGGAACAGGGAATCTCATAAACACCGTGATTTTCGTTAGGAATTTTATCCTTGACGGATCTGACCAGATGGGAGAGTTTTTGTTGAGTAGTGAATATTGTTTTGATATTTGTGTTTTTGAGAGATCTTGCGATCTTATCTGTTACTCCTTTGATGTAAGGAAGAAATAATTTAGGTGTAGATTCTTGTTCAGTGGGATTGGAAGGTGGTAGAGAAGGGGTAGGGATGTTTGTGTGTTTGCGTATGCTCTTGTTGATTTGATATGTGTTGTAACCGTTCCGTAATAATATATGTTTTAGAGTATTGAGTTCTGATTCACGGTGTTCGTCGTCAGATAGTCGAATGGAACGGTAGATTAGGGTATTAACTACAGAGTTAAGTTGAGAAGGATGGTGGTGAGACTGGGCGTTCAGATAACGGTTTGTATGGGTGGGTTTACGATAAACTGAATAGGAGAAGCCTTGGGATGGAAGTTTTTTGACCATGACATCGAGGAATGGCAGGGACCCATCGTTTTCCACTTCCATTGTGAATTGGATACTTGGATGTATGCCATTCAAATGATTCAAGAAGTGGAGCAACGAATCTCTGCCATGGGGCCAGATCGCAAAGACATCGTCTACATAACGTAGCCAGCATGATGGTTTAAGGTCGAATGACGAAAGAGCTTGTGGGTTTTCGAAATGTTCCATGAAAATGTTGGCTATGACGGGGGAGAGAGGGGATCCCATTGGGGCTCCCTTAATTTGTCTGAAGAAATTGCCTTGAAAGATGAAGTAAGTGTTGGCCATGCAGTGTTTGATCAGGGATAGGTTTGTCTGGGGATATTTGATGTTTGGTGTCTAGGATGGAAAGTGTTTCTTCAATGGGGATATTTGTAAATAAGGAGACAATATCAAAACTAACAAGGAGATCAGTTGGGGCAATATCAATACTTTTGAGGAGTTCTATGAAGTGAAAAGAGTTTTTGACGTATGACTGGGTTTGTTCGGCAAGGGGTTGAAGGGTTTTGGCGAGATATTTCGCAAGAGGATGTGTTGGACAATTGTAAGCGCTGACAATGGGTCGAAGTGGAATATTAGGCTTGTGAACTTTGGGTAGACCATAAATTCGAGGGGTTCTTGAAGATTTTTCTCTTGGGATTAGTGACTTTTTTATTTCAGGTGGGAGATTCGATTGGTTGATACGAGATTTTGTGGTTTTCTCCAGGTATGTTGTCGGGTCATGAGTGATACGCTTATAGTCGGGGGTGTCTAGAAGATTGGACATTTTATCGAGGTAAGAAGAAGTGTTAAGAATGACAGTAGCATTGCCTTTAAATGTATATATATGTATATATATATATATATATATATATATATATATATATATATATATATATATATATATTATATATATATATTATTATATATATATATATATATATATATATATATATATATATATATATATATATATATATATATATATATGTATATTTATATATATATATATATATATATATATATATATCTATATATAAATATATATTGAAAATCAAAAAAAGTTTTGAATATCGTGGTACAGGAGTTCTAAAAGGGATAAAAAACTACTCTTGTACCTCTTCGTTTTCGATACGCCGTAATAGTTGTTTATTTGATCTCGATACTAGTCTTACTCTAGGCGGGCTACACACGGACGTCGAAGTCTTGATACATCGACGTGCATCCAAGAACGTACAATCAATAACGTTAAATCGAATCCACCCGTTAACACCTGTACGTGTTCGTTGGAATGCGCATCCAAAAATTCAGGCGATTCAGAAAACATCAACGCGTCGTTCATCCGGGTTGTGCATTCAAAAACGTGGGTATTTTTGCATCCACATTAACGATATTGCACGTTCTTGGATGCACGTTGATGTATCAAAACATCAACGCCCGTGTGTAGGGGCCTCTAAGGAGGGCTACACACGGGCGTCGATGTCTTGATACATCGACGTGCATTCAAAAACGTGCAACCTGATTGCGTACACACGTACGTACAAAACCATAGTTTTGTCCAGATGTCTGAGAAAGAGGAATGTTTAGTTCTAGTTACAGTGGCGTGTACTTATGCACTTGAAAAGAAAAAGGAAAATAAAAATCGTCTCCGAATCTGGAGTAAAGGTTGGATTCTAAAACGACAAACGTTTTCACATATTGACTTGTTAGAAAAATAGAGGTTAGAACTAGAGGACTAGCGCAACTACGTTAGGATGGACGAAGGAACCTATTCGTAACTCTTGGACATGGTTACTCTATTAATAAAACGTCGAGACATAATGATGAGATCGGCAATAACTGCAGAAATTACTAGAAGAAATTACCAAGCTTCAAAATTCACTATTTTAATATCTCCCGGTGCCTCACCGTACCACTTCTCTCCGAGATGAAAACTTGTATCACTTTATTTCCGAAACCCACCACTTTACTTTTTGTAGCATTTGGTAGAATGATTTGCAGCTTCTCTACCAATATTTTCTTTGCTTATTTTTTTTTTATTTCGGTCTAAATAGTGCTTTGATTTTGTCTGCTACAAGCAGGGTAGGTCCTTGTACAACTCCACAAATTCCCGTAGAAATTCCCGGGACATTGTTATCTGCAAACATTTTTAGTAAATATTATACAAATTCATGAAATATTTAACTTATTATTTCAAATACCTACTGCAGTAACAAATTATTTCATAAACTTAACCGCCGCTACTGCTTTAAAAACGCACACTCCACGGTAATTTGCATCCACGCGTAGAGATTTGAATGCATCCGTTGGAATGTGCATCCAAAAATTCAAGCGATTTCAGAAAACATCAACACGGCATTCATCCGTGCGTTTTTTGCATCCACATTAACGCTATTGGTTGCATGTTGATGTATCAAGATATCGACGCCCGTGTGTAGGGGCTTTAAACTTCGAATTTTTTGCATCGAAAAAGTAAAATCCATACTAAATGAAATGAACTCCCATTGGTTATGAAAAATTTGTTTCCTTCAAATTCAGTAATACCCATTTTGTAGGAAACTGATAACATTTTCGAACACTCGGCCATTATAGAAGGAGTTTGCAATTTCACCATTCCACTATAGTCGATAACATAAGCGTGAAATGGAGAAGAAGTTCCTAGCTATTGATCTGAATAAATATGACATTACAATAACCAACTTGAATCATTCATATCCAATTATGGTTGTTAGACAGTAGACACAGCTCTCGTAGTCTATTGCCGGGGCTGGAACAGTGGCGGATCTAACGAAAGAGGCCCCATGGGCAACCTTGAGTAGGGCCCTTAAAGTACCCCCTCCCCTTAAACTGTAAGCCTTAAATTTTTAAAATCATGTTGATATGAGTAATATTATGGAATTATTTGGAAATGATTCAAAATAATTATTACATATATGACTTCCATTGTTGCATGAGGAAAGAAAATAGAAATTAAGTAACCAGCTCGAAAGGAGAATAACTGCAAAAAAATATCTAATAATATAAAAAAATGTAAAGGTGTAAAAGTAAAAACAGGTATACATGTATAAAAACAAAGATATTCAAGATACAATAAATTATAAAATACAGGTATGTATAAATATATTTAAACAGAATTTGGCGCCCCTTCTAACTTTTAAATTTGCAAAATAGTCTATGACTGATTATAAATCCAATGCTTCTGCTAATTTTTTCTAGTCATACAACATGATAAAATCGTTCAATCTCTCCTCGCTTATTGTACTTCTTCGAAATTGCTTGATGTGTTTTGAAGAACTCGTAAAACGTTACACACAGGCTGTGCTGACTGGAAGCGTTAAAAATATTCTCACAATAACCACAAATTCTGGTAAGGCTTCTTCGAGATTTTTCTTCAATATAAATTCTAAATAGTGTGATATGCACCAGTTCTGGGTGATGGTCTCATTGTGAAAAACACATCTTGGAAACATTGGATTTTTCTTCTCAAATCATCAATTACGAATTTGTATTTTCCATTTAGCTCTTTCACTACATTATGGAGTTCAATATCTTTTAACTATTTCAATCTTTCTGGTGTCAAAATACCAAATATATCATTAATTTTAGTAAATCCTTCAATCCGTTGTGATAGATCGCTATACATTGTCTATAGCCTCAGTATTCAACTCTATGTTCATCGGCAGCTTCTAGAGCGGTGCGGTTTTCTCGCTGTACCGAAAGACCTACCTCATCATAGCCTAGTTACATCCAAAATAAATTTTTCAAAGATGTTTAGAGTGTTCTTTGGGTGGCGAAACTATCAGTTTTTGTACTATGCAATATCAGTTGAGATGTATTGATAATTTTAAGGACAGAATTCCTTCTTCGAAGCAAGAATGTAATCCCCTTCTGCAGTTGCTCTTTCTGTTTCTCCAGCTGAACATTGGACGATTTTTTCAAAATTAAATAAAACTGCCTCCACGGCTTTTTGGCGCAATGCACATTGCGTAGTTCTTAAACTTTTCAGCTTCAAATCTCGGTTTGAAAGCTCTCCGCATTACGTGTTTGAATATGTCTTTTTCCAAATCCTTGAGAATCTTGTATATTCTTTGAACTGTTGCAAAAAACAATTTCATTGAAGCACTAGCATTGTGTTATGCGGCGTGAAATAAAACTAGATTGATATGATGAACATATGACTAATACCAATTTCTCTAGACATTAGTATAATAGAATATCGGTAATAGATATTCCAACAGTGTTATTGTTATGACTAGACTTCTGAGTCGACATGGGCCCCCAAGAAATTTTTCTCAGAAAAAAAACGTTTTTAGCTAAGGGTCTTCGAGGGCCCCCCGCCTACGACCGGGCCCCATAGTCGAATGCCTACTACGCCTACCGTTAAATCCGCCACTGGGCTGGAATAAGGATGTCATTTTCAAATCTGTGTGTTCCGTTTTCCGTACGATCAACCTGCTGCAACAGATAAATTCAATGCCCTAGACTCTGATATTTAATTAGCCGGATTCGTGGTTTAATTGAGTCTATCGTAATTATAATATAATAATCAGGATGCTCATGATAATCGAAGCGGTTGTTGTCGAGACATATTCTTGACACATCTACGTGTGGATGCGGTAATTTGACACGTGTACAATAATAAACGTGGATTTGGTGTAACAATTACGTCCAAGTTGTCGGAGAGGTGAATTCGAGTTCCGATTTCTACGTCGGTTGGTACAGACTTTAATCAGAATTTTAATCAGAATTTCATTACAAAAATTATCACTGGAATTATGTAGACGCATTTCAAATCTTACAGTCCTAAGTTAACCTTTCTCGTTTTCCACGAAAATAATAGACGATTGTAGCGTAGGTACCGAAAGTCAACAACATCAGGTGCGGGAGTGGTTTTTATCCGTTTTAGACCTTCTGAACAACGATTTCGAAATTTCTTCAATGTCAGATATATAAATATATATACAGTGCTTTCATGATGAAAGGAACAAATTCATTAAAAAATTAGGTTTCTATTTCATGTTAAAATCCTCGGACAGGTCGATCAGTATTTTTATTTGGGCAATATTCGCAATAAAAATTTTGTATATAGGGTGTCTCATTCAAGAGCTACGGCTTTGTCATTAGTTTTTTTAAAGGTAATACCCTGTATATTATTTCACTTTACAATTCTACGATAAATTCTTATCACTTTTTGTGAACATACCATATGCCTCAACTTGATGGATTCCCAGATTATAACGGAGATAGTGGAGCACCTGGAGATTTAAAATGTGGATTAAAAGTACAAAAAAAAATTTAGGTAAACAATTTTATTCTAAATCACATAAGAAAATTTAGGTAAACATTGTCATTAAATCTGAAGAATGAAATTTCACATGTACCATCTGAATTCATTCACTGGTGCTGTATAGTCCGCAGTTTTCACGTTTTTAACGCTCCAGGCACTACACTACTTCATTGTTTAAGAAAATGCAATTACTTGAGAGAGAACGTATTGAAGTACTTATGATGATTGGTTTTGGAGATAGGGTGCGTTCACAAGAAGAAGTCTGCAATCTATTCAATGAAAATCATCCTGATCGTCCGCCAATTACTAGATCGACAGTCAGCAAAATTGAATCAAAATTCAGGAGATACGGCCACGTTAGAGATTTACCTAAAGGAAGACCGCCGAGAGTATCTGAAGAAACAGTGCTGAACGTTCTACTAGAAACCCAAGATAACCCTCATACATCCATTACTACAATTTCCAATAATTTCAATTTATCAGTAGGGTCCGTGCATAAAATACTTAAGGTAAATAAGATATCATCCCTATAAAATTAAGCTGGTACATGAATTATTAGAAGACGATTTTGACCGCAGAGTACAGTTTTGTGAGCAGATTCTTGAAATTCATAATCAACATCTAAATTTCATTACAAACATAATTTTTTTCTGATGAAGCCACCTTTACTTTAAATGGCCACGTCAACAGACAAAACTGTAGGTATTGGGCGACCGAGAATCCTCATTGGATGCAAGAATGCCACACACAGCGGCCTCAAAAAAATTAATACATGGGCAGCGATTGTTCGAAATCGTATAGTTTGGTCCCTATTTTTTTGAAGGAACACTAAACGGAGAGAACTACTTGAACTTTCTCCAGTTCGAACTCATTCCGGCTTTAGCTGTTTTGTTTCCTAACCCACAAGATCCTGACATACCTAATAACGAGATATGGTTTTCAACAAGATGGGCACCTCCTCACTATTCATCGCTGTTCGACAATTTCTTGATGCAACTTTTCCCAACAGATGGATAGGACGGAGAGTCCGATTGAGTGGCCGCCAAGATCACCGGACATAACCCCATTGGATTTTTTCTTATGGGGTTATTTGAAGTCTAAAGTTTATTTCAATAGACCAAATAATATTGATGATCTAAAAGAGAGAATCAGGCAGGAAATAAGACTTATCAGTCCAGAAGTAATTGAAAATGTGCAACGGGAAACATTGAATCGACTTCAAAAATGTCTCGAAGTAACGGACAACAGATTGAACATATGTAAAATTTAAATTAGTAATTACATTTGTGTGTTTTCATATCGTACCTCTCATTACCCACTATCTCCGTTTCTGGCAATCATCGAGTTGAGGCATATGGTATGTTCACAAAAAGTGATAAGAATATATCGTAGAATTGTAAAGTGAAATAATATACAGGGTATTACCTTTAAAAAAACTAATGACAAAGCCATAGCTCTTGAATGAGACACCCTGTATACAAAATTTTTTTGCGAAAAATGTCCAAATTAAAAAACTAATCGACCTGTCCGAGGATTTTAACATGAAATAGAAACCAAATTTTTTTAATGAATTTGTTCCTTTCATCATGAAAGCACTGTATATATATATATACATATTATATATATATATATATTATATATATATATATATATATATATATATATATATATATATATATATATATATATATATATATATTATATATATATATATATATATATATATATATATATATATATATATATATATATATATATATATGTATATATATATATATATATATATATATATATATATATATATAAATATAGTTGATGGAATCCGTCGTTCCTACGTGATAATCGAGTGGATTTCCCAAATTGGTACAATACAATGTTCTTTAGAAAAATCGTTATTGTTTGAATACACTAAATATAGGAGAAGATATCAAGTCAATCTGGTCGTTTAGCAATATATCTTTTGAATTATGATTGAGTTTAAAAATTTCTAATGATTCTAAGTAAGTAAGTTTGGTTCCTTTCGGTAATTTGTGCATGATTTGAAAATTATCTATTTGTGCAAGTGGGTGGTGGTTTTCACGGAAATGATTTGAAACCGTTGAATCCGTTTTATTTTTCAAAAAATATTGTTGGTGTTCTTCAAATCTTGTCTTGAACGATCGACCAGTCTGACCTATATACAGATACAGATACACTCCTTTACATACAGGACAAATCAACTTATAAACTCCGGAACTTTCAAATTTTGAAGTGATATCTTTGGCATTGAATAAAAATCCTGAGAGTTTTGTCTTGGGTTTGAAAGCAATTTTAATATTACATTTAGGTATGACATTAGCAACTTTTCAGTTTAGATCAGTTTTTGAATTATATTAATAGCATTCACCAAATATAACGTTCAAAATTGAAAAAGAATTGGATCGACAGATAAATTTCTTGGATTTAACTATCTTTCATAATAATAATACTTTAAGTTTCTATATATATAGAAAACCAACTTTCACGGATATATGTATTCCGTCGGATTCAGATCATCCTCTTTCCCATAAACATTCAGCTTTTAGTTCAATGATCCACAGAGCGTTTTCAATTCCATTATCCGTAACAAATTTAGAAAAAAAAATTCGACTATAAAAACAATTGCTTCAAATAATGGCTTTCATACAAGTTTGATAGATAAAATGATAAACAAGAAACGTAGTCAACTAGCGTACAACAGCATATATCCTCAATTAAAATTAGAAAAATCGGAAAAATTCACATCTTTAACTAATTTTGGTCCTCTAACAAAAAAAGTTGCTAATGTCATACCTAAATGTAATATTAAAATTGCTTTCAAACCTTAGACAAAACTCTCAGGATTTTTATACAATGCCAAAGATATCACTTCAAAATTTGAAAGTTCAGGAGTTTATAACTTGATTTGTCCTGTATGTAAAGGAGTGTATATAGGTCAGACTGGTCAATCGTTCAAGACAAGATTTAAAGAACACCAATAATCTTTTTTGAAAAATAAAAGGGATTCAACGTTTTCAAATCATTGCCGTGAAAAATACCACCCATTTGCACAAATAGATAATTTTCAAATCATGCACAAATTACCAAATAAAAACTAGACTGTTGGTTTTTTGAGATATTTTTGAGATATGTTGAATTGTGTTGACCGACTATATGTGTCGTGTATTAATTGTAGATTGGTACTGGCATGAATTTCTTTGGACATCCCAGTTCACATCCTCAACTTCTTAATTTTTTTATAACTGTTTGAATATTTACCGTTTCCATTATGTATTGCAATTTATTGTAGTTCTCCTGATTAAGAGAAAATGAAATTTTCGAAAGCTTGAGAAAACAAAAAAGAAGTACAACTGAACTGCTGATGCAACTCCCAATATATATATATATATATATTTATATATATATATATATATATTTATATATATATATATATATAATATATATATTATATATATATATATATATATATATATATATATATATATATATATATATATATATATATTATATATATATATATTTATATTTATATATATATATATATATATATATATATATATATATATATATATATATATATATATATATATATATATCTCCATTCAGTCACCCCGACTTATAATTTGCTGTTTGGATCTTATTAGGTCTCTTCAGTGTCGCTCACTTAACTTGGAATCGTTTGTCTTTCTTTGTCCTTCTTTTTTTCTTCTTTCCCTTTATCTTATCTATTTTGGTTGAGTTGTCCTGTTCCTTTTTTCTTTGTACCTTCGTGAAGTACGTTTTGGCACAACGAATTGAATTGAACCCTTTTTTAAGCCCATTTTATTTTTTGTGAAGGCTTGTACCGCTAAATCCATATTTTCTGCATTCCATTCTTGTCGGTTAGTTTCTGACCTTCTGAAATCAAGAAAAACTTTCTGAACAAAAATGCAAAATAATATAATAATAAATGGGGTGAAATGGATTATGCCAAGTCCAGTCTGCCCCAAGCGCAAGTTTAAGGTCAGAAATTAATTTTAATCAAATACAAACAAATTATTCGTGCGGTAACTACGTAAAATTATAGTTAAGAATATGAGTTTTAAGAATATATTACTGAAGAACATAGTTGATGGAATCCGTCGTTACTACGTGATAATTTAACATGATTAACAAAACTAAATTTGATTTTACTACGTTTATTATCACAAAATGTTTTGAAAAATATAACACTGCGATTGCAATTTCGGTCACTAGACCATCATCGGGCAGATTGAGTTAAGAACAGTTCTTAACTCAATCTGCCCGATGATGGTCTAGTGACCGAAATTGCAATCGCAGTGTTATATTTTTCAAAATATTTTGTGATAATAAACGTAGTAAAATCAAATTTAGTTTTGTTACTGAAGAACATAATAAATAGATAACTTGGACTCACCTTTCAAGTAAATATTCTAAGCAATTACAACAAAAATCAACAATCTCGTATAACACGTACTTACAATATCTGGAGTAAACATTGACTGTCGAACACATCATAGGTTTCTTCCCCCTTGTTCCGTTCTGCCCCGCCAACCCCTATATCAAGTATCAAAAATCCTCTGACTTTATGGTCTTTATGGAGGTATAAAACTGTTATAAATCAGTAGCTGCATCAATTGATTGAGTGAATAGTTTCACTCTTAATGCTTTTTCCTGAAGGCACTGTTCTCTATAAACCGGCTAATCACATTCATCATAGTTTCACCAGATTTTCTAGTTTTAAGTGGAGAGTTCAATTTTCTATTGAATTGTGGTTTTAATCCAGATTCCCGATTTGGCCATTGGATAATTTCGTTGAATTTTCAAATATATTCTCATTTCATTCTTGTATCTGACTGATGCCATTCAACGATTCATAATGAATTCAAAGAGTACGGTCGTTAATTATTTTTTTATTCAATTAAAAAACTCGATAGTATTGTATCAAAATAAATTCAGAATTTCCATTTTTTTCACTTGATAAAAATCTGTAACGAAGGTATAATTATCTTCAAATACGGATTCAATATTGGGTAGGAATCTACGAAGAATGAGGGTAATATATTGAGCAGCAGTAATCACTGGACGTTTTTAAATTATTTCAAAACATAGCTTAATTATATTCCAAGTAATTTCCAATAAAGTTTTTTTTGCTGTATAAAATATCGCATATTTTTTTCCATGTATTTTCAAATCATCGTGATCATCAGTTGAAAAAACCCTTCCACATCGAAAATTATTTTTCAAGGACTAAGTGATTGAAACCCCAATATGTGTGCCAGAGAAGCGCCGTAAATATTAACTCAACATATGAGCAGTTAAATCTGTAGAATAAACTCTTCAGATCTCTTGTAGAAATCCACTAAAAATTTACATATTTCATTGAAACGTTCGTGTGGAACGCAGCAAACTACAAAAATGGCGCGTAGTAACTGCTACAACTTTACTACTACCGATTTTTGTTTCCTATAGTAACGAAAACATGAAAGATATTTCAGTAGTTATATCCACACATATGATTGAAAAGCTGCTTGTCATAAACTGAATAATTTATTATTGGTTGAATTAATGGAACCTAATAGTGCAATTTTATGTTCTTGTTGAACAATGGCAGCTTTTAACGCGAAAAGAACAGGTAGTATTATGGAAAAAAGGAGGAACAATCAATCCCATTAGTTTCGAAGCGGAGAGAGGTCCTGTTGAATTGAAGTTCGAGATTTTAGTTTGAAAAATGTTTTTTTTATAGCACAATACCATTTACAAAAATCTATATATATATATATATATATATACACATATATATACATATATATATATATATATATATATATATATATATATATATATATATATATATATATATATATATATATATATATATATATATATATATATATATATATATATATATATATATATAATTATATATATATATGAAAATTCTCCTGAAGATGGCTTCGCAAAAGGAGCCGAAACGTCGAGATTTTTCAAATCTTTTACGCGGTTCATCCCGAGAACCAAGTTTTTCAAATACTTCTGACCGCGGAAATCTTTCTGAACATATATATATATATATATATATATATATATATATATATATATATATATATATATATATATATATATATATATATATATATATATGATTCTGAATAGGTGAGGCCGATAGGTACTTCATGTAAATCGATAATCCCCCCATTCAAATAACAGTTGAGTTTTGTAGTATGGTCAATTTTGAGACCCGAATGTTTATATTTGTTAATGTGTAGGGATTATGGATCTTCATTATATGTTTTCTTAAGTTATTTCCGGTACGGTAACGGTAAGCAATATTGATATTGTGCTTAGATAAAAGTGACTCCTGTTCTTTGATTTGAATATCCGATGTAGGTAAGGCTGTTATGTTCGATATTGTCTCCGAAAAGAGGGTACACCTTGCAAACCTCTTTTTACGTTAGATATTCTGGAAAATTTGAGTTATATCAATATCTTACACAACGAAATAGATATAGAAAATATAAGCACAGCGTAGAGAGATTTGATTTGTTTCAAAAGAGAAGATATAATACACAATAAATGAATGAACATTCACAAATAATAATTCAATATCATCCATATCTTCGAAACAACAAACCATCTATACAGATGAAATACAGATTTTATGCATTCAACAAATACTTCAGATGATATTCAGATATATTTAAAATAAGATTTTTACTTCTATGGCAACATTTTTTTTTGAATAGGTATAGGTAATATACATTTTCTACTTTTTGAAATTTTGTTATGGTCAGAACAAACTTACCTACTCTCAAATTTGTTCAAAAAAACGAATTTTGTAGTGAAGCTTTAATAATTGAATAATGAATTTCGTACATGATCTCCATAAACTAAAGTTTCTCAACCCTTGTTTTAACTAGCTACCTATAATATTGAACTCGGAAACAATTCAGATCATTAAAATTCATTATCATTATGATATATAGAAATCTGTGTTTGCTAAAGAATACGAGTTCTTTAAGATTACGTCATTTATATGCTGATGTGCAAGTTTTAAATATTGCAAGAAACATGATTCTGGATCTGGCATAGAAACTTATCGAGTTTTGACCTTTGCCAGTATTACATATTATACCATACCAATTACTAGAATGTAACAAACTGTCTGCTCTCCGTTTTTTAGATTGTATATAGCGCTTCTCTTTGATAGCTTCAACTTGTGTATCTATCTTCATGGTTGCAAGGAAGTACTCTGCGATTTCAAATTTGCACATTGAGATGAGCGAACGTCAAGCGAGCATATTCACTGAAGAGTCGTTAGTATTCCAACGGGCTTATGGATCCCACCAATGGCGGTTAACCCTTTATTGCAATTCAGGAAAAGCGATTAAAAAATTCTCTATCTCTCTGAGTTTTTCAATGTTGTTCCCCTCACCACTACGCAACAAATGATACCATTTCATGATACGAGTTGAAATATTAGCGAAGTAAATAAAAGCCCGCATATATTAATATGAATATATATATATATATATATATATATATATATATATATCTATATATATATAAATAATTTATTTATATATAAAATATATATATATATATATATATATATATATATATATATATATATATATATATATATATATGTATATATATATATATATATATATATATATATATATATATATATATATATATATATATATATATGTATATATATATATATATATATATATATATATATATATATATATATATATAGGGAAGGGGTGGGCATAGTGGCCACCCTAAGGAACATCTATTATTTTTCACCTCTAAACTTTTTAAAAACATTTTATAAATCCCTTCAACATTTAGTATGGTTACTTAGGCCACTTTAGGCCACTGGGTAGGGCAAAGTGGCCACTGCCGAAATGGATTTAGGTTGTATGGAAAAAATAAAACGCATTTTGTTTCACAACTCAAAACGATTGTATTAGGGTTTGAAACAAAAATAGGCATTACTGAAAGTACGTGAAACTATGAAATCACTGGTATTCACATAAATCACAAATAAACTCATCGACCTCCTCTTCGGCTCCTGTGCAGGCTTCGTGAGCCCATTTGAGGCACCCAGAACATCTAATCCAGCCTTCGTTGTCCTTAGTTTTCGAGTAAAAATCACCACAGAATAAACAATTGATCGCTGACGTTGCCTTCATCATCATCATCATAGAGATCGTCATTCTTTCTCTTAAACAATACGCGTTTTACATTATTTTTAATTTTGGCCACCCTTTTTCTCAGGAGGCTGCTGTTCCTTTTTAATTTCCATATTCCTTATCTTCTTTTTCTTTCTTAATTGCCATGAAAGTGGCCTTATATGGACTGGATGTTAGAACTGTTGCTGTTTCTTTCTTCCGCTTAGTTTCTCTTTTGATAATCCTATTGACCCTGGGTACAGGAACAATTTCACGTGGAGTTACAGCAAATGAAGTGGACTTCTTGTTTAGTGGATTGTTCAAATTTGTAGTTGTTTCTAGGGCACCAGCTGCTGAAGTGCTGGGAATAGACGGATCAAATGTGGCAGAAGGAAGCCCTCAAGTTCTATGCAACATACATTGCGGGCAAAGTGGCCACGGCTGAGGCCACTTTGCCCTCTAGCACTAGTATTTTCTAAATACAATATTTTACGTACAACCCGATATAGTATCTACTGTTGAGATATATGAATTCGAAGCTAGAAACATGTTGTTTTGCACGATTGATGTACAATTTACTTCACCTAGGCCTACAATAAACTAAAGCGAAACATGTGATGCACTTACCTAACATCAGAGGGTCGAAAAAGTGGAAAATTTGCGCTATATCGGTGAGCTTGCGTCTGAGCGGCACCAAACTACAACACAATAACAACGGTTGTCGGACGAGTAGTTGAGACTATTGTCGCGAAGCTGCAGCACTATACAGGGAAGAAAACTTCAAGTGGCAACTTTGCCCGCAGTGGCCATTATGGCCACCCTTCCCATATGTATATATTCTGAATGTGCTTTTAGTGGATATGCAGTCATACAGAGCTAAAATTGTGTGTTCTCTTTATTCCATCTGAGCTGTCGATTAATTTCACATATTTTTCAAGCATCTACAATAGCAAGCAAAACAGCAGTTAAAACAAAGTATTTTACTGCAAAAACCCTTTCAACTCTTACGGGTAAGAGCGTTAGATGCAAGAATCATACGTCAAAAAAATTGATAAAAATAGAACATTAGACATGAAATACTAACATTACAAAATACAATAAAATAAAATAAAGAATGAGTTAAAAATGACATATGATTGGATCATCGACGTTACGACCCTACTCCATATTCTCAGCACTTTGACTCAGAACATAGTGCATCTTATGATAATTCATTTTCGTTAATTTTGAAGAGTATTAAAATTTATTCGGTTTAATTTCATCAGATAAATATGAATCTTTTTGAATCAATCTATGAATCATATTGTTCTTGTCCTTCTTATTTAAAAACGTTCCCCAGGGGCCATACAGCTCTTTAACCCTAGAACACTTTTTTTTATCATACGATATTACTATCGCCCGTCAAATTAACGACTGTTTTGATGTAATGAGAAATATTAAGAGTACACAAACAAATTATAAAAAAAACATAGAAACAATAAAAATCAAAAGATTTTAATTATAATTTTACTGAAAAATGAGGGATCATCAAAAGTTTCACGAGATTCAAATTGGAATATATCCAAAAAAATTGATGGAAACCGTATTTGACAAAATATATATCGAGCAATGAAATAGCATATAAAAATTTGTAATATACAACATGGATCAGAACATAGTACTTCATCCAGCAAACTTTAAAAAATAATCCAGCTATTGAACTTCATTCAACTAACTGAGAATTCTTATTTCAAATAGACCAACTTAATTACATACTCTGCACAACATTGTTATTATTCATCATCAGATGTCTAAATAACAAATCAAAATTACACCTTTTTCATTTGGCCAACATAACGTAATAACCAAATACTGAATTCTCGCACATCACTTGGCGAAACATCATAAAGAATAAAGTTTAAACTTTAAACTATTATTATTATTAATATTTGGACCGGGGTCGTTGTGGCTCGGTTAGCCTTCCGGGAACTGCGACCATGTAGATCTTTTGTTCTCTACCCTACCCATTCATTGAAACCCAAGGAGGCCGTCAATGGTGTTGATAAATTCGACAACATCCTTGGGGGCCTTGGCCATTACCTCATGGGTATCCAGAACAGGTTTCCCCATATGAGTGGTTCTTAGTCCCGCCAACTCTGGACACTTGCATACCATGTGTTCAGCTGTTTCTGCTTCTGATCCACAGAGCCTACAAATATCATCTGCCGACTTTCCCATACGGTACAAATGGTACTTGTACCGACAGTGCCCTGTCAGCAGTCCAACCATCGCCCGAAGCTCAGCTCGTGACAGCCTCAGGAGCTTTCTGGCGTAGGTCTGTGAAATCTTTACGAACTTCTTTGACTGCGTGAGTCCAGGAGTGTTTCTCCAGAGGGTTACCCTATTATCCAACTCCCATTGTTGAACCGCTGCCTTATATTGGTCTTTTCCAAGACCACAAAAAGGCTCAGGTCCAGCAGGTGTTAACCTTGATGCACTTTTTGCAAGTTCATCGGCTTTTTCATTTCCTTCAACACCACAGTGCCCTGGCGCCCACAGTAGAGTCACTTTATTGCCTCTGGCCAGTTGCTTTATGGTATTACGGCACTCCCATGTCAGTAGAGATCCCTGGCTTTGTGATTCCAGGGACCTCAGCGTGGCCTGGCTGTCCGTGGTGATGTAGATATGCGCCCCTTTGAGGTTCATTTTGAGGCACTCCTGAGCGCATACGTAAACAGCCATTATTTCGGTCTGTAGAATAGAGGGTTCACTTCCCAGGGATTTAGAGATCCTCAGTTAAGGTCCATATAGCCCAATGCCAGTGCCTCTCTCTGTTTTTGATCCATCGGTAAACCATTTGGAAGACTTTTTGTCCAAACGATTAACGAAACTTATTGCACTAAACTAACTTTAAACTAGGATGAACTACATGACAATGTAACCATTTGTTTTAGTTCAATAAAGAAAACATTTAACAAAAAATAAAACTCACTTAAGTTTCAATATAAAAAAATATTTAGATACTGTATTTAGCAGTGAAGGATAGTCGACATGTTTCGAGTTATGAACTCATTATCAAGACTGACTACAGGAGAGTGTTACATCTTATTTTATAAAACAGACAATAGCAATGGTGACATCTGAAAATCAATTTGTTCGTTTACAAGTGGTAATTTACTATTATGGGCGGCAATTATTTCGAGAATTTCAAGAAGGTCAAGGCGCTTTCCTTTGTTACCTGAATGCACTAATTGGGTTTTGTTGAAATTCAAGAAATGATTAAATTTCATACATGTTCGGAGATGCCAGTGGTATTTTTATTTTGTAAAATTGACTTTTTATGTTCTTCAACACGAATATTTATATTCCTTCCTGTTTGTCCAATATAGAAAGCAGGACATTCGTCGCAAAACATTTTGTAAACAACACTGTTTTCTCCGATGCCAGATTTTTCTTTATTATTGACCAAGAATGACTTCAAGTTTCTTTTATTTGTACACATTGTTTTAACGTTATTTTTCGATAGTCTGTTACAAATTTCGCTGCTCAAATTCGGCACATAATTTATTAGGAAGTATTTTTGTTCTTCATTATTAGTTTGTGTGGGGTATATTAAATGCAGCAGATTCTTTATTCGTTTTTTCCCAATGAGCTTATCGATAAGGTTTTCATTGTAACCGTTATTGGTGGCTAATAATTTAATTGTATTAACTTCCGTTTGAAAATCTGTTTCCGATGATGGAATAGTGAACAACAAATACTGAATACTATTTAATCCCTTGGTGGAATATAATTAATATTGATAATTAAAAAAATGCGTGAGCAGCAGAGCTCTGTCACTAAGTTCGTATTTTTCGGTCGAAGTGCATCGCGTCGATATCCGATGCGAAATAAAGTATAGTTTGGAAAACCGCGCTTTAATAGTTAACTGAAATGAAAATTCGACAATCATTCTCCGCGAAATGCAGCGCGGTTGAGGAGAAGAGGTAAAACTCACAAAGGATGGTATTTCAACATGAACTCAATCTACGTACCAAATTTCAACCTTCTGGCTCAATTCGCAGAAGCTGTGGAGGTGAGCAAATTTTCAAGAACCTCGAAAAAACAAGACATATCTATGTAAAAGTGAGAAGGTTAGAAAAAGTTATACAAATTTTGATATTTTTTGTTTTGCCTCGAAAAAATCCCGAGATACCAAATTTCAGCTCATTTGGTTTGATGGGAGCCGCTCGAAATGCCAATATGTACCGGGAAACAAATATACGTGAAAACACAAATATCTATGAAATTATGGCAGCGGTTGGAGAAACTTACCCAAATTTTGACTGTTCTGTATATATATATATATATATATATATATATATATATATATATATATATATATATATATTTATTCGAATTGTTGTTGCCTGTGAACTATTTCTAATCTTCTGATAATTATTAGCAATAACAGGCTTGCTGAATCTTACAAAACTCGATTTTATTAAAAAGTTGACGTTTCGCCACGACATTCGTGGCTTTATCACAACTTTTGAAAAAATTGAAATTCCTTTGAAATTTATTGATTTGAAAAAATTTGAATAGAAACAGACTACTCTGTTTCACTAAAATTTTTCGGGTGTGGCCGTTCTTTGTTATTTATTACGTGGTATTCAGTCCAATATTAACTTTCAAATCTCTTATTATTAGATGGTAAGGGAAACCACAGAAACCTTTACCCACGTAATGTTCGAAATAGGTTCAAATTATTTTGATTTTGAAGAGTCAAAGAATAGGGTACTATTTATCTTTTTTTCAAAAATTTCTCATTGCGGCTGTGGCCGTCTTCAGTTATTATTTACGTGCTATTTAATCCAATATAAACAGACAGGTCTGTTGATATTAGATGGGAAGGGAAACACAGAAACCTTCGCCCACGTAATGTACAAAATAGGTTTGAAATATTTGATTGTTGTCTTTAAAAAGACATTACTTGTAATTTAGGAGATCACATGTTCTAAACTATGCTTTCTTTTCAGAAAAATTGAAAATTCTAGATGTTTAGATTTTGTCTAAGAAGATGAGTTGATATGGTTAGAGTTTGTTTGTTGATTATTTTGTTTTGATTTATGTTGTTTCTTAGAAAAATCAAAGAATTAAATCTGCGTATATTGAACTCAAATGTTTGATATCTGTTCTATCATTTACGACTTTATTTAAATTTTTTTGAATATGTACCATTTCTAAAATTTCTCTGCGTTTTTGATCTTTTTCTATTTCTAAAATTTTTGTGCTATTAAAGTTGAAAGTATGATTCTCATTGTTTTTATGTTTTATTAGTGCTGTGGTTTGTGTTCTGGTATATTTGTGTGCTTTTAATCTTTCTCCTAAATTTTGAAAAGTTTGTCCTATATATGATTTATTACAATTATTACAGGGTATACTATAAACAACATGAGATTTTTGCAGAAGTGGTGTAGTACTTTTTAATTTAGAATATATTTGTTTAATTTGATTTTGTGCTGTGTGGGCTACTTTAATATCGGTTGGATTTAAAATTTGTGAAATTTTATTACTTAAATGAGGAATATATGGAAGAGGAATATATTTTTTGTTAATATTTTTGTTTTTTTTGATGTTTCTAATGAGTTGTAAAGTTTATGAATTCTATTCATATTCAATGATTTTCTGAATAAGTTTTATTGGGTTATCGTTTTTTATGAGTAATTTATGGACATCTTGTAATGTTTCATGTCTGTGTGTAGGTGAAGTAAGTTTAAGTGCTTTGTCTATATATCCGATTATTAAACTCTTTTTTTGTGACAAATGATGTGTACTGTTGTAGTTCAATGTTCTTTGTGAAAACATTTTTTTTTATGCCTTTTTATGTTTTTGTGTATGAGAGTAATATCAAGAAAATTGAATGTATTATTCGTTTCTTTTTCTAGAGTAAATTGTAATTTTCTATTAAATTCGTTGAATTTTTTGAGAATATCATCAATAAAATCTTCTGATGTTATTATAAGGCAATCATCAACATACCTTTTCCATCTAATATCAACAGACCTGTCTGTTTATATTGGACTAAATAGCACGTAATTAATAATTGAAGACGGCCACAGCCGCAATGAGAAATTTTTGAAAGAAAGATAAATAGTACCCTATTCTTTGACTCTTCAAAATCAAAATAATTTGAACCTATTTCGAACATTACGTGGGTAAAGGTTTCTGTGGTTTCTCTCACCATCTAATAATAACAGATTTGAATGTTAATATTGGACTGAATAGCACGTAATAAATAACAAAGAACGGCCACAGCCGAAAAATTTTAGTGAAACAGAGTACTCTGTTTCTATCCAAATTTTTTCAAATCAATGTCAAAGAAATTTCAATTTTTTCAAAAGTATATATATATATATATATATATATATATATATATATATATATATATATATATATATATATATATATATATATATATATATTTGAAGAAACAAAATACTTCCCAATAAATTATGTGCCTAATTTGAGTAGCAAAATTTGTAACAGACTATCGAAAAATAACGTTAAAACAATTTGTACAAATAAAAGAAACTTGAAGTCACTCTTGGTCAATAATAAAGAAAAATCTAACATCGGAGAAAACAGTGGTATTTACAAAATATTTTGCAACGAATGTCCTGCTTTCTATATTGGACAGACAGGAAGGAATATAAATATTCGTGTTGAAGAACATAAAAAGTCAATTTTACAAAACAAAAATACCACTGGCTTCTCTGAACATTGTATAAAATTTAATCACTTCCTGGATTTCAACAAAACCAAATTGTTACATTCAGGTAACAAGGGTAAACGTCTTGACCTTCTCGAAATTATCGAAATAAGTTCCGCCCATAATAGTCAATTACCCCTTGTAAACGAACAAATTGATTTTCAGGTATCACCTTTGCTTTTGACTGTTTTATAAATTACGATGCAATACTCTCCTGTTGTCACTCTTGATAATGAGTTCATAGCTCGAAACACGTCGACTTTTTATTACTGCTAAGTACAGTATCTGAAGATTTTTTATTGTGAAACATAAGCCAAGTGTTTTTATTTTAAAGTTTATACTTTATTCTATATACATATATATATATATATATATATATATATATATATATATATATATATATATATATAGATATATGACATCTGAAAATTAATTTCGAAAATCTTTGTCTTAGAAGGTCTAAAATGAATAAAAAAACTACTTTCGTACCTGACTGTTGACTTTAGATACGTTGAAATAGCCTATTATTTTCGGGGAAAATAGAATTAAAAAAATACTTGCCTTACTTATGTTTCACTATATATTGTATAGTGAAACGTTTAGCAAAATGTTCGTTTTAATTATCAAAGAAAATAATGAAACATTTTACTTCCACTTTCACTTCCACTTTATAATTTTTCACTCTACAAGAGAGTATTTAACACTAAGTTAGGTATCCATTCCCTTAAACCTTCAATTTTGGAGATTATATTTGAGAATATGACAAATTCACTCAAAGACAGTTAATCAAGAAAATATACACTCTGTTAGAAAGGATAGCTCCAGAAATCCATCAAACAAATAACGTAAGTTGGCTAAACTTGAGACAAAGTTCATCAACAAACAAAGAATGATGAATAACTCAATCAGAATGAAATCTAAGTTATATTATCATTAAAATTTCAATCTAGCCAATATTAATTATTCGGCTTTTATCAACATGACAAAAAAGGGTTGATTACAAAGTTTCGAAGAGCTATGGCTGCGTTACACAATTCAGCATTTCAATCAGTCATCATTTGAATTATTCAATTATTTATTTCGTTTCCAAGCGAAATATTCGAATGTTGTTCGATGGGGGAGTTGCATGTCAAATATCAATGCTGGAGAGAACAGAAAATCGAAACGCAGAGCGTGTAACTTGAGTTGATCTGAAAGAGCAAACATTTTTCTGGAATATACCTGATTAATGAAATTTTTATATATGAATTTATGAGTATATATTCAGATATAAATATTATCGAATGCCTTGTTGAAATGAATGTGAAAAAAAAAGGATTGTGTAGAATTCTTTCCTGGAAAAACGAACACATTTCGAATTGGTTTAATCATCCATAAATCGATATTTTCAAACAAATATTTATATGCTCTATATTAATTAACAGAAATAGATTTTAGTGTAACTTGAGTTGATCCGAAAGAGCAAACATTTTTCTGGAATATACCTGATTAATGAAATTTTTATATATGAATTTATGAGTATATTCAGATATAAATATTATCGAATGCCTTGTTGAAATGAATGTCAAAAAAAAAGGATTGTGTAGAATTATTTCCTGGAAAAACGAACACTCATTTCGAATTGGTTTAACCATCCATAAATCGATATTTTCAAACAAATATTTATATGCTCTATATTAATTAACAGAAATAGATTTTAGTGTAACTTGAGTTGATCCGAAAGAGCAAACATTTTTCTGGAATATACCTGATTAATGAAATTTTTATATATGAATTTATGAGTATATATTCAGATATAAATATTATCGAATGCCTTGTTGAAATAAATGTGAAAAAAAAGGATTGTGTAGAATTATTTCCTGGAAAAACGAACACTCCTTTCGAATTGGTTTAACCATCCATAAAACGATATTTTCAAACAAATATTTATATGCTCTATATTAATTAACAGAAATAGATTTTAATATTCGCACGGGTATATTCAAAATCATTATGTTCAGAACGAGCTTCATTCAGAGAAATAAGTAGAAACGTGTAATTCGTTTTATTTTGGAGTAATTTTATTACGTTTGTGAGTTTATTTGGTAATATTTTTTATTACTTGAATTTTTCAAGTCTCAAGTTTAATTGTTGAATTAAGCCATGATAAATTCGTGTCTTCAAAATAACAAAACATCCCAAGCCTGTTGTTGCGTTATGCTAATGATGTGTTGAAACATTTGAATAATACTTCGAAATTATTTTATTTTGAAAACTGGAAAAATCAGAGTCTCCCAAAAATTCGAAAATAGTAATTTCTTAGAACATATTTTTTTTCTCACATCCAAAGTTCTCATACGGTTTCTTTATTTCTACTGATGGACACGGCCACATAAATTGAGCCGTTTGTGCTTCGCCTATTTTTTAAAGGCGGCATCAAAACCACTTTTTCTGCTGACTGCAAACTTGTTTTTGAAAAATTGGTACTTATTTCTTAAGGGCAACTAAAACGTTTTCCTATAAGCCTTTCCATTTTATAGCATTTAACACTTTATTACAGAATATGTAATAAGCCATCTTATGGTTGATATTGAAATACTTCCTGATGTCAGCAGCAGATTTGCTTCAATTTTTTTTTATAGTAAGTTGCACTTGATGTTAGGACACAAATCACACCTTGTTTAATTTTTAATAATCGCCAAGTAACAGTGGCGAGTGATACTTTTAAAAACTAAGCCATTGCTTGCTAATATCAGGACAAAGTCAGAATAAACACTAGAACTAAAGTTATCAACAATCGACGTGAAGAAACACCCTGTAAGGTAAATTTATTTAACTTTGAAGGAAAATTCCTATTTTGTGAATATTCAAAATTGGTATTCCTGACTAAAAAAATTAAGTTAGCATTTAAGAACTTTCAGTCTGTTTTTGCTATGGCAGTTTTTCAATACTGATTAGGTGCTCTACATTCAAATGTCAGTAGTCTGGTCATATTAGTTGGTGCGGGAAATATATATATATATATATAGATATTTAGATTTATATATATATATATATATATATATATATATATATATATATTTATATATTTATATATATATATATATATATACTATTATAAATATAATATATATATATATATTATATATATTATATATATATATATGTAAATATAGATATATATATATATATATATATATATATATATATATATATATATATATATATATATATATATATATATATATATATATATATATATATATATATATATATATATATATAGATATTTAGATTTATATAAAATTTTAATTGACGAGGTGGTTACTTGATGGTAGTTTCATCAGATAGAACTGAATACTGAAATAATCTCAATTTACATAAATTTTAGAACCTAAATAGAAACGATTACGGAGGCTGCGTGGCTGAGCGGTATAGGTAACGCTATGCCGTCTTCGTTGACGGAGTTGGTGGGTTCGATTCCCACCGTGTTCTTGGGTATTTGTATGCGTTCTGAGATTTTAGTGGTTCCCCTCATTTAGTATTCGATGGCTAAATTTCCAGTGTTGACGAAGCCAAATTGTACGGAGGACGGGCGTGTGAGAGGGCACACTTCCCTCCTCTTAAAAAAAAAAAAAGAAACGATTACATCAAGAAATTGAAAAGTGGGATGATGTGTAGGTAACCCTTCGAATAAACTTGTACAACCTGCTTCATATATTATATATATTCACCAAGGGGGAATAATATAAGTTTATTTCTTGATTCAGTAACTTACCAGAGTTCTAAAACCAGTTAATTTATAGATTTTCCAGAAAGTTCAATTTCAACCATCAACTCTTTGTGAAATATGAAAATCTGTATTGAATGAATGATTCCCATATAATGAAAAATTGGAATAATTATTATTTTCAAAGCAGCGCTAAAGTTCTTTTTTCCCGAATTTCTTATGAGTTCCTCATATATTGGACTAATTAATATATATATATATATATATATATATACTATATATATATATATATAATATATATTATATATATTATATATATTATATATATATAATTATAATATATATATAATATATATATATATATATATATATATATATATATATATATATATATATATATATATGTTCTTATCTCGAATTGCTGAAGATTTTTCATATAGAAGGCGCTCAAACGTGCGTCGGAAGTTGCAGAGATATACGTATAATGAAAAATCGCCCTCTTCATTTCGGCTATTTTGCAATTCCCTTCAGAATTTCATTAAACCTTTTTCAATATTGGTCAGCGTTTTGTTGTATGTCAACACTTTAGAAAAAGTGACGTGCCTGCCGATGCACACAGGGCGTATTAATTGGCAGTGTGTCTGTCGGTGGTAGGCGAGTGCTGAATATTTAAAACTTTCGTCAAGTTTGCATCGAAGTGCTGGACCTGTAAGTGAACACAACAAGGGGTAGATCAAAGTGCGCTTCGGACGCCCACCGATTGATTAATAGGAGTCTTCTGCAGGCGCTAAAACGGAGCCCATTATATACAATCTAAAAGGCAACTTATTCGAAACTGACCGACGCAAGCAGGATTGGATCCTTTGCCAATTTATAATTCCGTTTGTATGCTTTGCACACTACCCAACCAGGTTTCTGTGATGTATAGGTGTCGTCCGCTCTTGCATATTTATTAGCTGTACTAACTCTCACCGTTCGATATTTACTAGGGATTTTCTAATTGTATGGTCCTGCTTATCGGATAATCCGCTCCGTTGCTGTACCAAAATGTCTCCATCTACATGAGTATTCTGATGGCATTAAAGGTTCTTCACCGGATGAGCTTTATAATTGCCGGATGAGGTTTCGTCATATACAAAACAATTAACGATAAATACTCGACTATCCAGCGGGGACACCTTTTCGAGATTGGCATTATAAAAAAAGGTGTCCAATTATTCAAAATAATCGTGATATTCTTCTTTCGAATATTAAAATGATAAGTTCGAAGTAATACAAATAAGTGAATATTGGGCAGATAATAACATCCACACTATTAAGATAGGACGAGTGTACAGTACACAATATATATCAAATGAATATTCAATGAAAAAAAATAAATAAAAACCGATTGATATCAATTCAATCATCGAAATTTCAAATATCTTCTTTATGGACATATGAGCAAAATCCTTATAATTTCTGAATATTACAAAATTGTCTGAACGTATTCAATGAAATATTTTCTAACCATCGATCGACGAGATTTGTTTTAACATAGAAGTATATATATATATATATATATAAATATATATATATATATATATATATATATATATATATTTATATATATATATATATATATATATATATATATATATATATATATATATATACTATATATATATTATATATATATATATATATATTATATATATATATATATATATATATATATATATATATTATATATATATATATAGATAAATATATATGTATTCATATACATCAGAAAACTTGATACTGAAACATAATGAAACAGACCTCCTAGCGGAGCTCGCTACATCAGTCTTGATGTTTGTAATATTCACAGCTTAAGGACGGATTGGAATATCGTTGACAGCGAGACTTCAACAAGAGGTTTGTTTCATTAAATTCAAATAAATGTCCTCGTGGTTAATTATTTCAAGAATTGAACTCACTAGGTTTTCGTTGCCATGATTATCACATTTACGTTTACACTGGTATATAGTTTCATATATATATATATATATATATATATATATATATATATATATATATATATATATATATATATATATATATATATATATATATATATATATATATATATGTGTATATGTATTTGAAAATATTTATCAGGATTATAACATCCTGAAAATGGTTGACAATATCATTCAGCATTCTAAAAGACATTTTTCGGAAGTAGTTGTTGCATTTTTTTTGATGAATATTTACTCCTTTTTCTTCAAAGATTATTCATGCAAGAAATAGTAAATACTCTCACTGAAATGTCTCCTCATTAGTTTTCTCTGATGAAACGTTAACCTCTTTCGAATAAGTTTTTGTTCTTTCAAATTTTTGCTTATATATATATATATTATATATATATATATATATATATAGGTTTATATATAATATATATATATATTATATATATATATAATAATAAATATATAAATATATATATATATATATATATATATATATATATATATATTATATATGATATATATATTATATATATATATATATATTATATATATATATATTATATTGTTTGTGCCTTGAACAATGTACCTTATTATATACGTTATATATTAATGAAACCTCATCAGACATTTGAGAGCCAATATGAGAAAATTTCCACTTTCTGGAATAATAATGAATCCACAGATGCAACTAAAGTGATTCTAATGACGAGAAAAAAAACAGCGAGTTCTTTTCCATTGCAATATTTGTTCAATTTTGCATAACAGTGTAGCCGATAAAGGAGAGATTATTGCAGAAAATTGTAAACTTTAGATTGTCGGCGAGATAATATTCTCATAATAGCCTATTCAGAATATGCAATAGTATTTATGATATTAAACCGCAGACCAGTATCATGTTACACCGTAGAAAATATTTAAATATAAGGAGTATTTCCAAGTATTTCCAATGTGTGAAACTGTTGTTCTCGAGATCAGGATATTATTACAGAAACGTATAAGGATTTTGACATGTGTGAAACAAAATGGTGAATTCAGTATAATATATTCGAATTTATAAATTATACATCCAAAACATATAAATGGATTGATATTTTGTAAGAACCCTCTGAAATTTATTGACCTAAAGAGGTCACTCGAATGATAACGTGTGGTGTGAATATATCTCGTATTATTTGAAATTTTTCATGTAGGTATCTATGTTCTCAAGGTGAAACTAAATAAAAGGAGAAACGAATTAGCTTTTCATCAACAAAGATGCAAGTTCGCCCAGTTTTTGAGAAATTCGAATAGATATACCTCACTCCATGAAATAGTTATCGGTACCTACTTATCAGTTGCTTTCAACCAGGGTGACAAGACGTACCTGGGGTTCGGGGGTATAAAATTTCCCCCACGTGTAAGGGGACTTCGAAAATCCTTCCCTGTGATATTAAAAGAAATAGTATCAAATTGTTAGTTTTTAAAGCTTCTTCAGATAATTTTCACCTCCAGATAATTGCTAATATTCTCTATTAACCATAAAAGCCTTCTACTCCACTATTTATGTTCAATTTTATAATATACAGCCATCAAAAAACACTTCTTTTAACCAAGCAAGTGGAGTACTTTGAAGTTTCATTTTACCATTGTTCGTAAATTATTGATATTTCAATTTCAGAGTTCTGTAGTGGTAGGATGGACAACTGCTACCCCCGAATTACGCCACTATATATATATATATATATATATATATATATATATATATATATATATATATATAATATATATATAATATATATATATATATATATATATATATATATATATATATATATATATATATATATATATATATATATATATATATATGAAAGCAGAAAGATTTGTGAAACAATGGTAGGTAAATACTTGGGAATAAGCATGCTCAGCATGTTTAAGCAGAGAGTTTAAAAACGATTTGAGCTTGTAGGTTTGAGCATTCAAATAAAACCTCTGGAAACATAGACTGCTTCCTTCCGGGCTTGTCATTTCCGACCTTTTGCATCTGAAATTTTATATATGATACGAAAAGACGATTTAATGCTTTCAAGGATTCTGGCTAGAATCAATTTGGCTCTGAGCTGAATAATGCTGCATATAGATGCTATTCCTGCGGAGAGTAAGTACATATATCAAAAACAATGAAATTGCACTATTCCGGGACCCCATTCTTCCACATCGTTCGCCCTGCTTTACGAAAGAATAATCGCGAAAGTGAGAATATACGTTTGCCGAGATGCTCGCTTGCCAACGAATGAACTGTCTGGCTATCGTCTAATATTGAAGTATATTTTCGAATCGTGCTTCACGGTGCACATTATTTTCTGAATTCCACAAGGAGTACGGAAGTGGTTGTTCTTTAAATAGGCAAATACTGAACAAACAGTGCCGTAGACGAATACATCTTGACAAATCTTTCGAAGGATATGTCCCGTTGCTATATGTATATAACTCATATAAGGCTCAGCAGATTCCATGCTGAATTTCAGCGGAAAAATGCCTCAAATCACTTCTCTTCTGTAAAAATTTGTTTTTCATTTACTTTCTCAAGGAAATCCTGTCATGTTCGCACTGACAAGAATTATCGAATTTCACGCAGGTATATATATATATATATATATATATATATATATATATATATATATATATATATATATATATATATATATATATAAATATAAATATAGATATATATATATATATATATATATATATATATATATATATATATATATATATATATATATATATATATATATATATGCGGGTGTTCGGCACGTAGACCGTCAAATTCTTTTGTGGTATTGTTGGGGTACATTTCCACCCTTGGACCCTAGGTCCTGAAAGTTTCGATTGAGAAAATATGTTTTTTTTTCAAATTACCCAAAATACCATCTTTGAACCCTCGTAACTTTCTTATTAAGGCCTCTTAAAGAACCATTAACGAACAATAAATTTGTTTTTCTCACCAATTCCGAACGATTTCCGACCGAACATCCGTAATTTGAGCATAAATGTTTTTTTTATCAGTATGTAGCATACCAGAAGAAAGGTCATCAAGAATTAATAAAATGAAGCTCTCAATAGTTATTACTTTTTTCAACATTGAATGTTGAAGTTGATTTTTTCACAAAATCACCAATTTAGTATAATACAAAATATCGTATGTGAGTTTGGAATGAATATTGTTAGTTATCTGAACAATCGTACATTCGAAAGTGTTCAGAGAACACGAGGGTTTTAGATAAGTTCAGTCAACAAAATTTAAAAAAAAATATCTCTTTAACCATGACTCTTAGGACCCAGTCTCCAAGGGTGGAAAGAATGATGGCCCTAACAATATTCTAAAAATTTTTGAAAGTTCATGTGCCCAACACCCTGTATATATATATATATATATATATATATATATATATATATATATTTATAATAGGCACATGAATATATATTGTAATATATATATATATATATACTATATATATACTATATATATATATATATATATATATATATATATATATATACTATATATATATATATATATTATATATATATATATATATATAATATATATATATATATATATATATATATATATATATATATATATATATATATATATATATATATAGTGTATAAGTACGAGCCTTACGCTCACCCCACACCCCTAGCCTTCCTCGGTATCTGCTGACTGCAAAAAGAAATTTTGTTTTGCAAAAACACGATCGTCAAATTTGAATTGCTTGTCCAAATAATGTTTTCTGGGAAACTACTGATCCCATTCAGAAACTTCTTTCACTAATATTCAGAATGGGCTCTCATGGTGGACATGGGATATATATATATATATATATATATATATATATATATATATATATATATATATATATATATATATATATATATATATATATATATATATATATATATATATATATATATATATATATATATATATATATATATATATATATATATTCCCGATAAATGAAATTGCTTCTGGTGGCGACCAAATTTGAGAAAAACCGTTCAGGTTTTGTGGGCGAAAAACCCGCTTGTTGGAGTATTTGGATATATTTCACTAACTTTTACTCAGTGTCTGATACCACTGGAAACGCCGGGTCACAATCTGGTGCATTTTTCGAGGTTATTCGAGTTGAAACTAGTTTTAAAAGTAGTTTTGCTTATTCCTGATGATTGGGCAGCATCGTTGGTCCCAATTTAGCCATTTCTAACTACTTTGGAGGCAGTATTCGTCAATGACAATGTGTTCGTAACATTAATTAAAGTTGAGAACGTCAACAAATCAGTTTCCAAAATGAAATAGCATTTTATTGCAAATAAAAGATAAAAAATTAAAAATACAGCAGGTAAGAAAAACCAAATATATATATATATATATATATATATATATATATATATATATATATATATATATATATATATATATTTATATATATATATAATTATATATATATATATATATATATATATATATATATATATATATATATATATATATATATATATATATATATATATATATATATATATATATATATATATATATATATATATATTCATATATCTCAAAATTTGTCGTTCAGGAGGTATAGAACGGAGTTAATAAACACTCCCGCACCACAGTGTCGGTTGAAATTAGAAATTGTTCAATAATTAGGGAAATACGATTTTTCTTCAGCAATTAATTTTCAGAACATCCCATCCAGGAGTTTTATTGCTCAAATGGAATTTTCTTTTTTTATGCCACATTGCGCACCATTTCCTCTTTTCTTTAAGTATAACGGTTTGTCTTGATGAACGGGATATGCACTGCCATAGACATTCGTTGGTGAATAGCTTGAATCGTCTTCCTTTCGTCCAATATTGGAAAAAATTTCCGGAACGTTACGTAAAGTTGCACATAATTTTCTGTACTCCGTGACGATAAGAAGGAACTGGATGTTTCATAACATATAGCCAGATTCTTAATATGCAGTGCCTTATAGAGGAATTTCAGACATTTCGATACTGAATATCTCGAAAAAAATTGTGAGGATATCATATATTGAGATATTTCTTATATATTTGATTCACGTTGCAATTTATCTTCTGCAAGTTTAAGAATATTCTGTTCACAATATTCTTCCTTGTGAGAAGCACGCATATCAATGTCTTAGATTGATTCACTACGAATATTTCTAATATTATTGTCATTGTTAATAGTGAAATTTTTTTAAAGAAAAATACCAACTTGTATTTTTTATTGTTTAATTTCTTCGAAATATACAAATATATATATATATATATATATATATATATATATATATATATATATATATATATATATATATATTTATATATGCGCTAAATAGACGCAGTGTGTATGATGAAGATAATAAATAGGTTCGGCAATTCATTTTAGGAATTGATGATCTATCAACCATCCAATGGAACTAGTTTCACGAGATCTGACGACATGGAATTCCCATTCATCCTTCAAGGGAGAATATATATATATATATATATATATATATATATATATATATATATATATATATATATATATATATATATATATATATATATATATATATATATATATATATATATATATATATATATATATATATATATATATATATATATATATATATATATATATATATATATATATATATATAAAAATAAATATATATATATATATATATAATATATATATATATATATATATATATATATATATATATATATATATATATATATATATATATATATATATATATATATATATATATATATATAGAAACGTATTTATTATCGGGCATGTGGTCTGTAGACTCGATATACTCTTTGTCTTTTTTTCAACTCAATATTTCGCCATTTATTTTACAGCTTCATCAGGAATGGCGAAATATTGAGTTTGAAAAAAAGACAAAGAGTTTATTGAGTCTACAGACCACATTCCCTATAATAAATACGTTTCTATATTGTACAGATTGGTCGAAATTATTAAGTAATAATATAATAATATAATATATATATATATATATATATATATATATATATATATATATATATATATATATATATATATATATATATATATATATATATATATATATATATATATATATATATATATATATATATATATATATATATATATATATATATATATATATATATAAATGTGTGTGTGTGTGTGTGTGTGTGTTTAATGAAAAACTCTTTTATGATATTGATCATAATAGTTAATCGTTGATGATTCAGGCTGATGATTTTTCTTATTTATGCAACTCATAATCTTACACAGTCTGCTCTGTTGTGCCTTTGTCAATAACATTGATGTCCGTGGCTCTACAGAGCGGCCGGCTGTATTTTCTACGCTGATGAGTGACTCTCGGGAGAATATAATGTAACATGTATCAAAATCACTGCAAAAGCACTGGACTGCGGCCAATGCGTGTGCCCATTGTATATTGAATTATCGTTTAATTTTACGTCATAGTCACTATGCTGCGAAGTACAATACATAATAAAAGATTGATTATTTATGATATCGCGACATGAAAGAAATTTTGTTTGAACATCTGAAGGGCACGCCTGCATAGCAATTTTGATCGATATACGCATGATATGAAGTGAATTAAGACCGGTATGAGAAAGCGAATGCTTTCATTTAAAATGCATAGTCTTTTCACCCCAAACGTTCATGGTTCGTTCGATCTTTGTCCTTTAACCAAAATTTGGCTTTGGCCAAAATTCATCTAAGTGCTCTATTAGATATTGGCTGCATCTACCTGTATCTATTCCGAAATATGCGTCACCTTCAATGGCATTTTATTTGTTTGCAATGAAAACCAAAAATAAAGGCAACTCTCGTCGAAGTTTCGAGATTAAGTTGATAATCAATATGATTATTTGGCAAGGAACAAGAAGAGTGACTATCTGCACACATTCGTGCAGGAAGAACAATACGCCATACTTAAGGAATTTTTCAAAATGTCTCCAGGAAGACTACACAGTTGGAAAGCACTAATATCCATTATCCGAAACCAAATAGATTATATTCATGTTAAGAAACGGTTTCAAAAAGCTGCACATAAGTGAAAACGTCTCCAGGTGCGGACATAGCATCTGACCACAACCTGCTAATAGGACACTAGGCTGATGAAAGTGCAACCACCACGAACACTGAAAAAGATAAAAAAAAAAGTTTGTGGCGGTAAGTATTGCACAGAATATCAGGAACCTCGAGAACATAAGAGATGTGCAAGTGGAAATCGATAAAATATCAGTGAAGAATATTTGAAATAGGAGTTTAATAGAGTAAACCCCTGAATGACAAAAATATTTTCGAACTTATGGATGAAGATGTAAAATTCAATCTATCAAGAATCTTTTATTGGACACACCGAATCAATGTTTATATTACGAATTATCGTGGATATAAGACTCTGTTAATGATTTCCAAGACCTGATAATCATGTTAAATTATCACGTAGTAACGACGGATTCCATCAACCTGATATTCTTCAGTTATAGTGTTGTATTATGACTTTATTATTAACGGAACTTACTGTTTGATCGGTAATATAAGAATATACTGCTTTTGCTAGGTACTTGTGATTAGAAACCCACAAAGTGAACGAAAAATACAAAAATACGGAATGGCTGTTAGGTTAGTGCCCTCTGTTAGTTTCTACTGTTGTCATAAACATTCACAATTTTCATTCAGGCATTTCAAGTTTCTTCGTGGGTTCTAAGGTTTTGCAACCTCTTCATCCCTCCCAAACGTACTTAGGGGGATAAGCATTTGTATGTAAGGAAGAACAAATAGTGACGGAGCTCTGCTGCGCACACGTTGTTTTATTCTTCTGCAGCGAAGTGATTGATGTTTTAGCTGAAAGATTTCAAAAACTGGTTTGAAAGGTTTTAACAAAGCTAATATATGAAAGATTTGGATCGTTGCATGGATGATCACTTGAGGCATATTCGCCACAGTTGAAGAGTAGACATATTATGTCAGGAAGTTATGTGTTCTCCCGACGGGTTCTGCTGTTTCGATCTAACCTAAGCGGAGAATTGTTGGTTTCAAATATCATTGGTGGAGGGCACTCTGGGTTGATATCCAGACAGTGTTACCTACCACGATTTGTATTGGGGAATAATTAGAAATCAGTTAATTCACTCCGAGTCAAATAAGTGATGAGATATAATGAGATCGAAACAGCTGTATGCGGATTTTGAGTCGGGGTGACTTGGCGATTTCTATAATTCACTGTTGGATTGTAAATGTAAAATTCTTGTCAGGAAATACATATAACCAGCTACCTTGGAAAACTGTTAATTTTGCAAATTATTGGAGAAATTTTTCTTGTTAACTTTATGTAGAGTAATATATAATTTTGGATTGATTGGGCCGATACATGGTGTAAATTAATAAACATATTAAAACAATGGTTAAAATTCGGACACCCTACTGCGTAGCACTAGGAATGATAAAACCCCTCGGCGCACGTGCATGTCGTCAATATTTTTTTAACGTATTATATAAATTAAAAAACTACACATCAAATGCTATCATTTTATTTCATTATTCTAAAACTCGGTTTAGATTTAAGATTTATAGATAGCACCACTTGTCTATGGACAAAAAAATCTAAAAAACGCTATAATTTTTTTATTCTTCGTCGGAAAAAATTTTTGAAAATACTTTTCTTATGAAATCATATGTGTTTTATCGATATCCGTTGGAATTTTTGAAATCGGACCAGCTACTACGTTTTTGTCGTGATACTATAACCCCTTAGCTTCGCCTCGGGGTAATAATAACAATTTACACATTTATTTAAAGAAATAACGCATGACGCACGTTCCGGTGGAACTTCACCTTCTTCAGATGCTAATCTGATGATAATCATTAGCATCTGAAGAAGGTGAAGTTCTAATCTGATGATAATCATTAGCATCTGAAGAAGGTGAAGTTCCACCGAAACGTGCGTCATGCATTATTTTTCTGTTTTTTTTTATCTCGAGGCACCTACAGTTTAACGCCGGTTCCGAACGGCCAATGGGCTTGTACACTATGTAAATTACCCAACATTTTTCATCATAAATAACCACTAAATTCCGGACATATACAACACCCAAGAGCGAGGTGGGACTCGAACCCACAATCCTCGGTTTACAAACGGTATAAGGCGGTTCACCTTACCGCTGGTCTACCGAGGCTCCATGCATTATTTCTTTAAATAAATGTGTAAATTGTTATTATTAATAATTGTTTCAATATAAATATTATATAACCCTACTACATCAAAAATAAATCTGAAATAAATATCTTGGTTAAGACGAATTGGTACATCTACATAGTTCTAAAAATTAAATATAAACTATTCAAGTAATGATTAGTTATTTTGTACCAAAAACCTGCTCATTAGTTTTTGGTGTTGGTATGTAGAATACTTATACATTATTCTAAGAGAACATTCACGTTAATACACGTTCACGTTATGTTTAGAAGCGTGGTGTATTCAATGAAGGCAAAAACAGCATAAAAGGAAAATTCCTTTTATGATAATAGTCGCTATTCATATTTCAACAGCATTTCACTCAAACGATTCTTCGCGGGTTTGGGAACAATCGGTATATAATTCCTCCATAGAGAATAATCCATTCTGGCGATGATATAATTATGTCTCAGAGAACATTTTTTATTACGAATTCACCCTCAAAAAGGTGCGGTTAAAAAGCGGGAAAGTGAATGCGACTTAACTAGAAGTATTTAAATTAGGACTGAACAAAGGAATCATACGTTCTTATCAGAGACGATCGTAAATCTGGGGTCCTGTAACTTATAAGGGGTTTTTTGTTGGATGAATAACTTTGCAAAGTCGCTTTTCAGAGAGCTATGAAAACTCAATAATTGGGTAATAAATGAAGCGCCAGTAATTTATCGATTGAAAATTTAATTTATAGTTGTGGGAAAAACGTTGGAAACCGAAGTCTATGGAAACTGTCGCATGAAACAAGAAGGTCTTTTTAATTTGATAGATGATTAAAATTACTTACTCAAATTAAAAGTAATAGTATTAACTTTCGGAAGTACCTGAATATGAATTCAAAAAAGGTTCATAATGAATTTTCTGATTGATAAAAGTGAATAGAATTAATTCTTTCATTCTATTCAGGAGAATTGAATGAAATTTTAAAGAGAGGTTTCCAAAATGGGAGAAGTTTATGGGTTATGAACATATCATGCGATGTCTAATTTAGTTTGTTATTTTTAAGTGTTACAATTACGCTAATGAACTTATGATATGTTCATTCCATTCAATTTAATTATTCTCTACTGAATATAGTATGAATACTGAAATAATATGCAAAAAGAAAAATAAAAAGTGCAAAATATTGATGCAAAATTGAAAAAAATTTATTTTGTGCCTACTTCAAGTTATATAAGATTTTGTAGAATTTCTCTGTTGATCGATCATCTTCTTTAATCTCCAGTAGACGTAAGATCGGTATGAAATAATTAAACCTAGAAGCCCTTATTGGACATATTCAGTAATTTTTAAAAGTTAACGGTAGTAACTGGCCGTCATTATTGCATTTCTGTAATAATGACAGATTTTCAGTTCATGCGCATAAGCAAAATTAAAAGTGAACATGTGCTTACACTAATCAATGAAACATGTATGCAGTATTAATGTATACATTAATGAGTTGCCAGTCGAGGAAAGTATCGTATGCTGGATTGTTCAGTAAAACTATGATATAGAAATTATAATTTTAGATTATATACCTTAATATAACCTACGTTTTTATTTCGAGTACAAATTGAAGGTATGGAATGGAGAAACATGAATACGGAAAGTATGAGATACATATTAAAATCTCACACAATTTTCAATCTCAACAAGAGCATTGAATAACTGAAAATCGTATATAAGTTCCCGCACATTCAGATGACATGAGTGAACAGAACCAAATCAAATTAATTTAGATTCTATTAGATATGAGATCTGTATTATTCCCTAGAGGAAGAATGACCTTAGTTTCACTCTCTCCTGAATATCTCGTTACTCGGTGCTACGACGTAACTTTTCTTTTTCATGTTATATATCACTGACTTTTATAGAAAAGGAATCTCTTTTACATATGTGCATTTAGCGAATCTTGCAAATTATAACTACAAATATTTTTTGAGTACTTCTTTTATGGCTATGAAAAGAGTTTCTAAATTTCATGTTAGCATGCTATTATAGAACAAATGAATCCGAATATATTTATTCTGTTCTCATACATATGCCTGTTCAAGTTCTCCTGAAACGTTTGCGGCAACTTTCTTTTTATTTTCAATGAAAGAATCAATGTATCCCTCAGCAACAGTAGTACTTTTCCAGCCTCCATATCACTTCATAGTCAAAATAGCTGCTCGTGAATCTGCAAGACATGGAGCTGATGATCGCTAGAAGCAATGGCCCGTATATTGAGTAGGATCAGGTAATTTTAGAAACAAAGCAACTTTGGTACTATAGCGAAAGTATTTATGCCTTATGTTAGCGCCATTTCTATCTCCAAATCGTCTGTATGGACGATATGACTAGGACGCAGCTGCAAATATTGCCGAAAAATTTGTACTATATTTAGTCCCCAAAAATGTCTTGAGAAGTTTCAGAAAATTCCCGTGATATTTTGGTTTTTGTATCATAAATCTGTATATGGAAAACTTGCTTTTTATCCTTAATATTTTCTAAAAGCAAATTGCTTTCCTACATGCTCCAGCTAGTCCAATAAGTAGAGCAATCAAAAAAAGTCATTCAAACCTATGGAAGGTAATAGGAATTCACTTTAAAAACTTACTTTGTTCAGCATATGCTTTTCATCATCATCTTTCTTTAGGAAAGTTATGACTTCGTTCTTGTTAAATATTGTACCGTAAGCTATGAAAACTTTCTTATTGATGGTAATTTTCACTATTTTTTCATCACACCATTTGGCAAAACAATCGTAGGTTTTCTTATTTTAATTTAGATTTTTCAGGCAAGAGGAAAGAAACGGCACTGCTCGCAACTTTTCTATATCTTATAGAAGTCTTTTCGAATCATTTATTTTGAACAAGCACATCAAATACCAGCAGAAAAATTTTACTTAAAAGGCACACAAACAAGCTGAGTGGATGTCAAGTAATTGTCAAGGTTATAAACATATTTCGTTGATCTCAAAACAATTGATTAGAAGTAGGATATTTTCAGTTTATTTGCACAAAATTTAATCAATTAAATAATATTGCTGTACATTATGTCTTAGATTAAACGTTATACTATACATGTGTGATAATGCATCACTAATATATTCGTGTTCTCACATAACTCGTGCTACCCACTTGTTCGCAACTTACACACTTATATATTAACGATACCTTTATCCCTCCTGTATGGTAAATAATTATAATAGCTTCCTCAGTAGATTATTGAAGTATTAATTTTAAGAATTGAATAATTTCTCAACGTTAATTTGTATTATACATTTTGTGTACCTATATACTATAAATTTTGTTCATAAATTACCAACTTTCGAAATTAATCTGAAAATGACATTGGCATAAACTAAGCCAAAGTTAAAATACTCACTCTTTCTCTGGAAGATCACGAGAATATCATCTTGACGAATTAAGTATATAATAAATATAGAAAAGCTTTGGGTTTTCTGCTAAATTTGTGGAATGTAGAAAGGAAGAAATGAAAACTACTTACATGAAATTAATATTATATAATTTCATTCATTCACAGATTGTTGAATTGAATACCCTTATATACAAAAATCAATATTTCAATATTGATAAACGCATTACATCGATATTATAATTCCCATCATTGCATAAACAAAATAACATCAACAAATGAAACGAATAATATGAAATATTTTCTTGTTCTTGTTATAATTCCTTTCCGACTAATGTAGTGTGACCCTAATTCAAAAAACGAAAAAAGAAAAATGATCTTACATCTATAAGTGGAGTCCAGAAAATATATACATACAGACCTTACACATATGATATTTAATCAACTTTGAACGCGAGAATATTTCATATTATAAAAACATATACAATAAATAGAAAAAGCAAGTATTTCTAATTATAAAATTTGGCACCTTCGAATGAAGACAACTTTGAAATTCATTCTTCTATACAGTTAATCCACATATAATAGCAAACTGTAATGAAGATCTCATATAGTAAATTGAATCAATCCAATATTGATTAATCGCTGTATTGTATTCGCTTTAACTTTGCGTTTCATATTCAATATCCAGTGAAATATTTAGAAAGCACGTGTTGAGTTATTGAACTCTAGGAATTTTTCTTCTGACTTAAATCTTATACGTTTCTAACATTCATTTATATCTTTTCCTCATTTTCTAATGAATGAAAAGGCTCATAAGTATTCATTTTAACAACTAAAAAAATTCAAGGAAAATTATATATACAGTGTTGCACATGTGACATGGTCTTTGTTAATATATGGAATGCAACATAATCGGAATAACTACTCTTCATTTTCCGTAAACGTAATTTTTTGATATCACTATTTCACTATTTAGACTACTAGGTTCGGACAGATAATGTTGTGATACATTCACAACATTATCTGTCCGAACCAAGTAGGCTAAATAGTGAAATAGTTATATCAAAAAACTAAGTAATATAAATATACCTAGAATGATTCACCCTCAATGAACGGAATAACTGAATAAAGTAAGGGTGTGTCAGATGAAAACATAATTTTATAGTAATTAGTATCCCAATTAATCTTCGTTTGGTATATATAGAATCTACGTAATCTGATATCAAACCCATATCATGGAATTGTCCATTTTTGATGACCTATTCATATGGTATTCCATATGATTGACCAGTAACCTGTATCTAGTTAACCTACTAGCTTCAATACGAGAACATTTTAATTACTTAATATCTTTATCAACGTCAATTGACTGCTCGCTTAACTCTTGGAGGAACATTGTTGGAAATTATAAATCAACAAAAGTAAAACACACGGCTCGATTCCACTTTAATTGCTATATTGATTCGACATATATATTTCGGGCTATTAATGCATTACCAAGACATTTCTAACTGTTTTGAGAATGCCACAATCTATCTGTTTTTATTACTGCCTTAAAGGTCTATTTGGTCTTTAGTGATGGGTTATATCCTGGGCAGACCTAATCTCTAAACCTTCTGGAAGGTCCATTCTCTTTTGTATATATATATATATATATATATATATATATATATATATATATATATATATTATATATATATATATACTATATATATATATATATATATATATATATATATATATATATATATATATATATATATTATTTATGTCTTGCTCTGCTTTGGTTTTATTAAGTTTTTTCTTAAGTTCTTGGTATGTTCTGGCGTTTTTCACCAATTTTGTCATGTCTAATGAGAGTTGTTTTTGTGTGGCCATTTTCCTTCTTTCTAATTTTTGATTAATTATTATCTTCGCTCTTACCAATCGATGGTCGCTTCCTGTATGAAAATTATTCAACACGCTTACGTCCTGTATGATATGCTTTCGATCAGTCAGGATATAGTCTACTTCATTGTGTGTTTGACCATTTGGACTAACCCATGTCCATTTTCTGTTAGAGTTCTTCTTAAAGTAGCTATTCATACACTATAATTGTTGTTGCTCCATAAAATTTAGGAGCATGTCACCTCTTTCTTTGCGGTTCCCTATTCCATAATTCCCTATAAGAATATATATATATTTATATATATATATATATATATATATATATATATATATATAAATATATATATATATATATATATATATTATATATTTATATATATATATATATATATATATATATATATATATAATATATATATATATATATATATATATTCATATATATATATATATATATATATATATATATATATATATATATAGTGGCGCACCCAGGGGGGAGCCATTGGGCTGCAGAAACCAACCCCAGCCCCCCCCCCCCCCGAGATTTATAATAGTAACAAAAGAATTTGAGGAGTAAATGTTGTTTCTTACATAAATTTTAAATAATAAATGTTGATTTAGCGGATTTAGTACAATAGTACAATAGGTAAATATATGTTTTGTTTCATATACAACATATATGTAAGTTTATATTTAATGAATAAATTATTTACTTAAATGTTACATTTTGATGCAGCCACCCCCCCGAAACTCAATCCTGGGTGCATACAAAAAACTGTACTACCGACGAAACATCAGTTTTAATTATTTTCAAACCATAAATATTTGTATCTCTCATGTAATGACAAAAACTTAATGAAATGAGAAAAAAATCAACTTTATGCAAGAACTTAATGAAATGTCCTCTTCAAACCTGAATATTTTAATTTTGAATGATTACGTTCTATTCTTAACCTATCAAAAAACAAAATTTTTTTCAAAGTTTTCAATTAATTAGAGCAGAAAATAATTACATTATTATTGCAGAAATGTACTTGTAATACTTTTCTATTAAAATAATTAATTTGTTTTTGATTGATCCTTATATAAAGTCTAACTTCTGATACAGTATAGTAAACAACAACGAAATGGCAATAGTGTGTAGATTCTCTAACATTCTAAGTGAATGATTTCCATAACTACGACTAATGACGATACTACAGATCCAATTAAACCTCGTGAGCATATGTTTCATCCTGTAAGAGCTAAATTATGATACTGATCCTGATACAAGATATTGAACTCCCCTCACAGTGTGGCAATAACTTCCTTCAACATTTCAAATTTGCCGCAGTTAGTACAATACGAGAGTATTTCCATCTCTTTGTATTCTGCACATATGTAGGTCATACTAGCGTTTAAATTTTAAAGAAAGCTCCCAGAGTTCAGAATGGTTGGTGATAACCCTGAATTTTTAATGCTGAATCTACCTACTTTATGTTATACAGGTCCTAGCGTTTCGAAGTTTTATAGTTCGTTTCTGCACGATTTGACAATTGTTTCAACTCAAAGGTATATTGTGAATGGCCATTACGGTTAGAAATAATTTAAAAACTTGGAGAATAGTTCAGTAGAAACATGTTTATGAAAATCCTTAGTAAGATTTTTCTCTAATTTTCAATCTATGATATATCAACAATACTATACTAAAAAATTAATAAACTATTACCTATTCAACGTACTCCAATAACCTCATTTCTCTCTTTTGTAGTCATTTGGATAAGTTTTCCAGGTAAAAAAGTGAAATTGTGTTATTTAGTGGTATTTGGAATTAATCAATTCAAATCAAGCGAGGAAACAAAAACCAAAATCACTGTTCTAGTCATAATTTATAACTGTATTAAACAAGAAATATCCTTCACTATTCATCTGAACTCGACATAAACAGTCCACACTATTTCCCATGATTTCACAGTTTGCATGGAATGGAATATTCTAAGCATTGAACTGGTCGTCTTATGGTGGTTATCCACCTAAATTGTTGGCAACTTGTGTTTCTAACTGTTTAAAACTCTCCAGAAAGTCGACAATTTTTATTTCCATTGTGTCTACACCAAGTTGAGAATAATTTGAGAAATATTTCAATTGACAAACTGTCTCCACCATCGGCACTGTCTCAGACTGACGATGATATTATGAAAACTATTTGGTTCGTCCACGTGACGTTAAGACACATGTTTCTGTTTTGAACAAATGTTTCCACTTGAAAGAGTATCTACAGAGCGAAAAAATATCTGCGACAAGAGTATTCTTTCGATATTTATTGGCAACAACGGAAACATGGTTTCCAACATTTGTTTCCAACTTTTGTTGCCAACACGAGATAATTACAGAAACTTTTGTTACCAACGCGTTTTGACAACACAAAAGTTGGCAACTTTTTTTCGATGGATACGCACCATTATAAAACATGTTCTTCGCGTTTATCAAAAATCAAAATTTCTCTGGTTTGAAATCAATGAAAGGATAATGCATTGCGAAAATAAAAAATATGAGAACAAATAATTTTTATGTCAAATATAACAAAAACAATGATGTTGCCAGAAAATCCAGTGAGATTATGCATCGGTTAGAAACTATACAGCAGTTTCTTCTTTCTCATCAGAGATCTTAATCAATTTTCCAACGCAATAGAGACAATTTGTCAATATTTGTAATCAACTATTCAAAATGATTTATCTGGAAAGCTCATTGAAGAATGATTAAGAATTGATATAAACCTAGTTGAGTTCTTGAATCTAACAGCTACTTAGTGTCAGTGATTGTTTTCAAGTTATAAGTGGAGGTAAATATTAATGACTCAAGGCAAATAGTAACCACTATTAAGTTTTGCAATTAATAGTACTTCAAGAATTCATCAATGCAATTTTTATGATAATGTCAAAACTAAATTCCAAAAAAATCGATCATATTTTACATTATTAGACCAATTAATTGTTTCGTTGACCGCCATAGAGAATAAAAAACAAATGAAATATGAATGATGAAACAAGAAAAAGCCAAACATCTGAAAAACAGACATTAAATATACGCAAACACTAAATGCCATAAAAACAGGTTGTTTAGTTTAATAATGCAACCCCGGTCTTCGTCAAGTACCTATATACTCGACTCATTCAACACTTGATAACCGTAACAGATACATAATTAACCCTAAAGTTGTATTTTTCGAATTTGATTTTTATGTTTCTTCATAAGATGTTTTAATATATGATTTGTGTATTTTTTCGATTTATAACTTTCGATGTCAGTTTTTTAAGACAATGGAAATCCGAAAATCGACGAATTATAGCACATTGTCCACCAACTTTAAAGTAAATTAATTAATTAATTAAAAACTAATTTGGTTTGAAAAAATAAGAAGTTCAGCGAAAAAATTGTTTCAGCTAAACAACTGATCAGTTCATTGGAACTATATAAGACTGTAAACCTACCCTAGTAAATTTAGTTGTGAATTTTAGATTGACTTATCAACAAACAATGAATTGAAATATATATTCTATCACTTATTTCCGATTATTCACATATTTTTGGAATATCGAGGATTTTCTTGATTTTATCATATTATGTATTAAAATCTCAATATTTCCAATCTGGAAAGCTAAATGAACTTTTCCGAGCCATTTCCAATTCACGGGGATTCACGTAAATCTGGGGCAGATATGAAACAATACACAGCTTGTTGGGAAACTTCTGCCGATCCATTATAAAGGAGAATACGGCTAGATAGTCTAAGACTTCTGCGAGCTGTTTGACGCTATCGATTTGTGCCCTGAAGAATGCGGGGAATTTTTTTGAGATTTCAACTCATAACATGGTCGAATATTGCTAGTAACATATGAGATTCTGGAAACAAGGATTATCGTCCTTGCAAACAATAAATATGGCTTTCCGTTATCACACAAATATTTCGTTACACATACAATTTCAGATATAAAACAAAGTATCTCAATAAAAATAAATCCACCAATATATTCATTGTTTGACAAATATGTTCCAACAAATTATCAAAAATTGCTATGTGCCTTCAAGATAATGTTGATAATTTCGACCAGGAAAATGTATCAACGAAAAAGTTCTTTGTCGAGTACGCATTTATGGGATACCAATATTCTACGTATTTTAAAAGCAGAATTCAAACAAAGAAAAATGTATGCTCATATCAGTGGCGTATCCAGAGATTGAGTTTGGGGGGGGGGGAGTAGTAGCAAGTTTTAGGGAGTTGACCTCAACTATAAAGATAATCAGCTTGAGCAAAAGCGGTGGAGGGAGGGGTGTTGATTGATCTTAGCTCATCCATAATTCAACATTTTTATTCTACATCAAAAAAATATAAATTAATTGCGAGGATATGTGAAAAAAATATGAAAACCCCAGAAATAGGCCATTTGAAATTTGAAGGAAAAATATCAGAAAGGTGAAAGAGATCACATCAGGTGAAAAGATGATTGGATGTTAGTTGGTTATTGACTCTTACTACTAATTTCACCTGTAAACTTAACAATATCACTTCACTATAATTTATAAAATCTTTCTTCACTTAATAATCTCAATTTTAAATTTCTCAACTATGAACTGGAAGAAAGGCGCATCAGATCAGATATAACGCACGTACGTCACTTCAGGTTTTACCAGATGTAGGGAATTCACATAGAACATAGAACTCGAGGGATGATAATCTAAATTCAGTGGATTTTATTTCTACAATCAAATCATGAAAAACATACTTGTCGACCATGGTCAATTTCATACATTATATAAAGTGAACAAGGAAAATTCTTTAATAATTTAAAAAATTATCAAACAACTTTCCAAGGAAGCTGGTTTTTAATTACCCCCAGTAAACCCCCCCGTGAATACGCCCCTGGCTCATATGCTTGAAGAGTGATAATTCATTACAATTTGCTAATTCTACTTCAGTCATGATAACAGATTCATCTAGACAAATTCACTCTTTGGAAAATTGGAGAAACTTTGCTGCCCAACACAAATATATCACATTTCTACCTGAACAATAACTCTCTATTGTTGGTACAATTATTGAGAAAGTTTTTGTTCAGTTTAACATGAGATACAATTGTGCTGAATAGAAGAGTAAAAATGATAGTACAGTAATATTTAATGAAATAGATCTGTGCTAAGTACATCAATTCACAATAAGCTTTTCGCCTATATGTATAATCATATTTACAATATGTATGAACAGGCTGGTCATAGAATTTTAATCGCATTTGTCTGTATCATTTCAGCTACATGTTAACTCAAGGCAATTTGCAAGACCTCTGTTGATATGTGTGAAAACGGAATGAGGTTTATATTCATTAACACTTTTGCAGGGTCATTCTAAACCAGCCTATATATGTGTTGCACTCACCAATAGTAGCGTTGTGTGCCTTGATTTTGGACTTCTATTGCCGACTTAATTCGCAAATATTTACAGGCTGTTCCTCCTGATATTCCAAGAATTAGCAACTATTTTTAGATATCTCAGATTAGCTCTCACCTTACTGTTGGGTGTTATGAATTCATCTAAAGTAGCAAGGAAACATATTCAAGAAGAACATGCTGTGTATTCAGCGAGTGGCTTAGATATGTAAACTTCAGTGGCATAGGAGAATACACTTCTACATATTTCTATTTGCTTGTTTATTTCGAAAACATATAGAAGATTGAAAAATATATCATATATTCATATATATATATATATATATATATATATATATATATATATATATATATATATATATATATATATATATATATATATATATATATATATATATATATATATATATATATATATTCATATATATATATGTATATATATATATATATTCATATATATATATATATATATATATATATATATATAGATATATATATATATATATATATATATATATATATATATATATATATATATATATATATATATATATATATATATATATATATATATATATATATTTATATATATATATATATATATATATATATATATATATATATATATATATATATATATAACTATATATATATATATATAATATATATATATAAAAATAATATTAAATATATATATATATATATATTTAAATATATATATATTTATAAATATATATATATATATATATATATATATATATATATATATATATATATATATATATATATATATTACTTTATTTTCAAATGAATTCCGTTTTGTGATAACCCAATACATCGAACAATGAAAAATAGTTACTCAGTATGAAGGAGTGTATTCAAACATATAAGATATCTATTGAAACTTGATTGGAAAAAAGATTCTTAAGAGAAATCAAAGTAATTGCCTACTTGAGTAAATCGAAGATACTGAAATTAAAAATAATTCAAATAATATCTCAAACGATTTTTCCATAAGTAAATAATGAATTATTGTAAGCTGCAAACGTTGTTTACCTTATTTAAAAATGAATTTTAGCTGAAAAAGTATGTGTTTTTCGTTACTCTATATAGTTAATATTTCAATATTTTTTTCACTATTCTTTAATTGAGATGAATAATAATTCGATTACAATCATTTCCAACCAACTTTCTGAAAAATTTATGATGAATACTGTTGGTATTATTCCAAAATATAACCGTTAATAGCAAAAATTTTTTTTCAAAAAATATATTCAGCTCGTATAATAAGTTTCTTCTCGATAAAAGCTGAATGAAGCTGAGCAAGTGATTTTTTCATCTTATTCAAACCGACAAAATATACTTCACATGATGCACTCAATTTGAAGAAACGAAGAACTTGGTTGAGAAGAAGTGGTGAGAAATCACAGCGGTGAAATGGAATAGAGTTGATATTGAAATCCTGCTGGTCCCTGTAATTAAAAATTCATATCAGTTATATAAATTGAATGAAAATACTGATGCAGTAAAATGTATTATAAAAATTCTTCGGGCAGAAATTATTCGACGTTATTAAATATATTTATATATATATATATATATATATATATATATATATATATATATATATATATATATATATATATATATATATATATATATATATATATATATAATATAATCTCTTGATAATTATTAGCAATAACAGGCTTGTTGAATCTGAAAAAACTTGATTTTATTAAAAAGTTGACGTTTTGCCACGACATTCGTGGCTTTATCAAAACTTTTGAAAAAATTGAAATTTCTTTGACATTTATTGATTTGAAAAAATTTGAATATTTAAAAAAGACTACTATGTTTCACTCAAATTTTTCTGCTGTGGCCGAATAAATATATATATATATATATATATATATATATAAAACCGACTTTATTAAACCGCAAACGTTCCATCACGAAAGAATTTCTCGAAACTTTCGAAGGACTGAAACTAATTTGGTTTCATGAATTTTGAAAAAAATTGAAAAGTCGGAAAACAGACATCTTTGTTTTATTAAAATTTCTGCGGCTGTGGACGTCTTCAATTATTAATAACGTTGTGCTATTCAGTCTAATATCAGCGGTCAGGTCTGTTAAGGGAAACCACAGAAACACACATAATGTACGAAATGGAATTTTGAAAAATTGAAAAAAAATCAAAAAAAGAGAAATCACATGTTTCATGAATTTCTTGCGGCTGTGGCCATCTTTAATCACTAATTACGTAATATTGAGTCCGATATCAGCATTCGGGTATGCTATATTATATAATAAGGGGAATCCCAGGAGTATCTACCCTCGTGATGTACTAAACAATTTCTTCAATATTTGATTATTTTTTTGTAACCGTGTTCAATAAGGTCGTTTTCTAACTCAAATGGCCTATTATTGTATAGAAAAAACAAGTAAATAACAGTACAACACATTCAAGAATAGTTGAAATAAATATAAAAAAATGAAGGACACCCTACTGCGTAGCACTAGGAATGATACCCCTCGGCGCATGTGCATGTCGTCAATATTTTTTGAATGTACCTATTATATAAATTAAATAACAATGAAAGTCGATATTAGGAATGAAATGAAGGAAAATTGCAATAAATGTATTAATAAGTCGATATTACGAATAAAATCCGTGAAAATTTAGCAAAAAAATTCATTGTTTGACTGTCGAATTTGAATATCCTATCCCGGCTCATTTTGCTGCAAATTATGAATCAAATTGATAAGATATCTCTATGGATGGGAAGCAGACACAGACGCAGAATCAAGCTTAAGCTATCAACGTCGCTTGGTTACCGAGGCACACAGAGCACTTCGACGCATGTTTTGTAGGACTTCGTACATATCGACCTTGGCGCATGCGCATGTCGTAATTGATATCTAAAAAACGCTATAATTTTTTATTCTTCGTTGGTAATAATTGGGAATTCAAATTCCCTAATGAAATCATAGGTGTTTTATCCATATCCGTTGGAATTTTTAAAATCGGGCCAGTTACCAACTTTTTGTCGTGAGACTATAACCCCTTTAGCTTCGCCTCGAGGTAATAAATATATATATATATATATATATATATATATATATATATATATATATATATATATATATATATATATATATATATATACATATATATACCGGGTGGCGCACTTAGAACAATCCACCTTAAATATTTCTGATGCTAGGTGTTTTTGTTCCTGGAGAACTCCCAGACAGGTCGATTTTGCTTCGTGGTAAATTCATAGAAGTAGAGACATCCTTTTAAATGGGGTTGCAACTTCTAAAGTAATGTCAAGTAGCACTTCACAAAAGTACTAAAATTTGGTTTCTCTGCCTTGAAATGAATGAAATAACTTATTGAAAGTATATCGAAAGAATAAGAAGCTTTCGAACAAATTTTAACTAATTGAATGTTCAAATTGCCAACCATTTAACTTCAAATGGTAATAAATTTTTTTTTCAACAATCTATAATATTCAATGTGTTATTTAAGCATAGGCTTCCGCTTTTCGGTGGCATAAAGAAATTTGATTTCACTTTATGAATAGCAATTTTTAAAGAACCGAATGAAAAAAGGCCGTTGGTTTTATAACTGGCGATCTTGTAGGCCATTTAATGAAATACCTCATTCTATTCCAGTGTTTTGAAATATATTGATTCAAAGGCTGCCCATCTTCTTATCACAATTTTCTATAATACTAGGATAGATGAGATGTTGAAGAAAATTGGGTAATGATTTAGCCGTCAAAGTATCAGGTAAAAGAAATGGAACCAACAGTATTATTTCCGAAAATAAAAGCCCCCTTCAGCAAATATTTTATTCCTGACTGAACACTTAATAAGTTAAAATTCGTTTTTCATTAATTGCAACTGATTTTTCATATTAATTTCAACATAAAATGAAAAATTGTCTTGTTAGTAAAAAAAACTGAAATATAACTTCAAAATAATGTGCCACTTGAGCCCCTTGTTCAAGAGGATGACATCATGAATTTACATTTGAAAGATGTGCCCCCTCGAAAGCAGAATCTACCAATCTCGGGGTTTTCCAGAAAAATCACTACCATTAAAATCATTCCAAGTGGACTATTTCAAGTATGCCACGCGATATATATTTGCATAATGATTGAACTGAAATGGCATTTCAAATTAGATCTCCTTTGTGCCACGTCCTTTTAGCTTCTTTTACAAAAAACAACCATATTCCACAATAATATCTATATACAGCATCAAATTATTTGCATTCAAATTCGCAGAAATGCAAAATTGATATTCCATGATATTCCCTAATGGATCACACATATTTCCATATTGGTGAAGATATGTAGATGAACCTGCAACTCAGAAATGTAGAGACTGTTCAGTCAGTTGCACAATTTCATCGAACCTTCATATCGAAATATTTCTAAACTTTCTGGATGACCTAGTTGATGTAAGCAGCAGAGTATTTTAAGTATTATAAGTGGTATAAGACGGAAAATGTGTCATAAAAAAATTTTAAAATTAATATAATATGAAATGAGTGCTATAGTTCTTATGTTAGAAACCATAGAATTTCAATTTTGAATAGCACCAGAATCAATGAACTAGAGAGAACAGGAGATTAATCATTCAGCTCTAATAAATATTTATCAGAAGTTTGCCTATTTTTATTCAAAGAAAAAATATCTTATACATAGAAACCACAATTTCTTTTCCTTCTCATATCAGTGGATGAAGGAAATGCTTATAAATCCATTTCAATCCAGCTACAATATAAAAAACAGACATATACAAATTGTCTTCCTTCCAAGAATTTAATAATCAGTTAGAAATGCTATTTCATTGTTGACTTCATTGCTCCTACATTCTTCGAACTCCATTTTCAGAAATGTATATAATATCTAAGAATAATACCTTATAGCTATTTTGCAAGCCGTATTGTATTAACGTATGAAGATATATGTAGGCATATATATTTAAGATGTGTAAACCTTTCCTCTGAATTTAAATTTAGAAACAGAGAAAATCTATTTTAAACATACACGATCGTCCATACCTCTGGAAATATCTGAAGCAATTTCCTAACAAATAAACCATACAGGCTATAATATAGGCTGTAGTTCTGAAAATTAATAAACTTGAATAAGTAGTAGTGTGGTGCCTTCAAAAATCAGATATTTTTGAGATTTTTTTTTAATAGGCATGTAATTGTTGGATAAGTTGAAAATTTAATTTTTAAGATATGCATATCTCCTCTAAGCTCTATTCGATGAGAAATGATTGCCAGTACATTGTATAAAAACGATTGTGCCATTCATTTATATCTTATTTCGAACATTTATCCTTTTTCGAGAGAAGATTTAGGCTAATGATAAAAGGTATATGCAGTGGTACTATCTGAGATTTAAAAAAAATTACTCCAATCGCAGATGTGCTTGAAAAATTACTTCAAAAATTATTGGAAATAGGTGTATTCATGTTTGACCTGCCTATATATGATAGTTGTATATATTATATCTTTTCTAGGAACTTCAATCTTATACTAAACTTCAACTTGGATTTTTCGTATACTTACCCTTAAAATATTGACAGAAATACCGATTGATCGTCAAGAAACAAAACAAAGCAAACCATTTTGAACAGTACAATTTGAAGTTATCTATTACGAAACTATACTCTTCTTTTACCTCAAGCTTCCGAGAACTATATTTGTCTCTTTATCCTCTTTATCAGAAGCAATTAGAAAATTGAAGGTAAGAAAATGTCAAAAATATACAGATATGTGGTAATTTACGATTCGAGGTTTGATTAGGATCCTCCTAAAATTATCCAAATGTTCATATAAAAAAAACTTAAAACTTTCTGAATAAATAAAATGTGAAGATATAGCACCGGAAAGAAAATATAAAACTATCCAGCAGACTCTCTTATTAGTAAGAAAACAATGATACTTCTAGGTTATTAGTCGAAACATAGGAGGGTCAGAGGAACTAAGGGCTAACGAGGAATATTTATATAAATATATATATATATATATATATATATAAATATAAATATATATATATATATATATATATATATATATATATATATAAGATAATAATCATCAAAAAGTAATATATATATATATATTACTTTTTGATGATTATTATCAATAACAGGCTTGTTATTGCTAATAATTATCAAAAAGTTAAAAATAGTTCATGGGCAACAACAATTCAAATATATATATATATATATATATATATATATATATATATATATATATATATATATATATATATATATATATATATATATATATATATATATATATATATATATATATATATATATATATATATATATATATATATATACCAAAACAATAATGATAAGAGGATTCAACGGGTTGAAACAACGGGCCAGTTCAAATGTACTTCATTTATTCATAGTCAACGTTTCGGCTTTACATTCGAGCCTTCATCAGGACACGGATAACGCGATTGAGAACAAAAATCAACATCTCAGTTCTCAATCTCGTTATTCGTTCTCAATCTCGTTATCCGTATCCTGATGATGGCTCGAATGTAAAGCCGAACGTTGACTATGAATAAATGAAGTACATTTGAACTGGCCCGTTGTTTCAACCCGTTGAATCATTTTATCATTATTGTTTTTGTTTATCACGTACGAGGTTACTTCTTTCCGCATATATATATATATATATATATATATATATATATATATATATATATATATATATATATATATATATATATATATATTCGTGGTGGAAGAGGTCTAAAGCGAATGAAAAACTAATTTCGAGGTCGTTGCCCACTCGGTTCATCGAAGGGACACTACTAATGAGCTCGTCTCAGAGCGAAGCAGACTGTCTTGTATTTCCTTCATGTGTGGTGTTGGCGTCGAATTTTTTTTTCCGGGGAAAATGTAACTAAATTGATATCTCGATTAGAAATTCTAACAAAGATGGTGAAATTGTTGAAGAAGATATAACAAAACCAGTAGTAGTAGTAGACGTACCATAGCTATCAGATTCACTTGGCTCAGAGGTTAATCCACCCTGAACGATTTAATTCTATTTCATTCGTTTATAATATTGAAATCCGAACCATTTACTGAACATTTAAATGTGGACTCTATCCGACGTACTTGACTGGCTCTCAAACGGAGATGGATTTTAAAATAAGTCCCAAGAATTACTTTTATGAAGGCTTCCAGAAGAGTATTTTTCACATAAAAGGCCGGCAGACAATGCTAATAAAGGTCTATTGAGGTGCAATTTGAAATTCTCGTTCCTTCAAATATTTCTGCTCGTTTGAAGCCAGAGAAACATTAAAATGTACAAGTGATAGATTTGTTTGGAGAACTGAGCAAAAACGAATAATAAATATTAGTTATTGTGATGTGTGAACAATTAAATGAAAAGTTTTTAGAAAATTTTCGAGGTTGAGGACACACGAAGTCATTGAAAATTAGTTCGTCTGCCATGATTTTCTGTGGTAATTTTGCTTCTATCAAAAGTTCTTTCAGTTGTATTTTCTCCGAAAATGATAGACTAATAGCGTATCTAAAGTCAACAGTCAGGTGCTGGAGTGGTTTTTCATGCGTTTTAGACCTCTTGTATTATATATATATATATATATATATATATTATATATATATATATATATATAT
>JARQZK010000738.1:790000-800000 GCA_030704885.1 Cynegetis impunctata
TATATATATATATATATAGATATATATATTGAATGTTAATTGATCATCTTTATGTACCCGAAATCTATAATGTTATATCTGTTGCAATCAATCTCAAAGGCAGAGTGAGTATTGTTTTTGTTGAGCGTTGCACTCCATTTTGGTTTACATCACTGCTTATTCTTTGTAGCTTCCCTGAAGATGACAGTAACCATCGTCGAAATATCGGAAATAAAATGTTAAAAGAATACACTTTCTTGCTTGCTGTTTTGCACAGATATTTTTGTATATATATATATATATATGTAAATATATATAGTATAGTAGTATACACTTAATTCATAGCTTAGTTTTCTCCTTCATCAACTGATTCGGTACATACTACTATCCTCATTCAAGTCAGGATTCAAATAACATCGATACGTGATATGAATTTTGATACATATTGGAAAGCTGAGAATGTCGAGTCAAATTTTGAGTGCACTTTGGTGTAACAGGTGGTTGGAATTACTGTGGTTTATAACCAATATTACCGATAGCTAGAGATATGGGTAATTTCCGAAGATCAATATACAGGCACCGGCTGTCCAGTCTAGAGATTATCTTCATTATGAGGAGGGCACGTTCAATCACGCGTGCTTTTTTGAAGGCTCGCAGAAATGTGCATCAGAAACATTCGTATTTGATTCGTTTCAGCTGGGTTAAAAAAGAAGGTGCGTAAGGTTGTAAAAAAAACTTTTTTGTTGATATTAAATAGTATATAGTATAAAGTATACTAGCTCCGAGGCCTCGGTAGACCAGCGGTAAGGTGTACCGCCTTGTACCGTTTGTAAACCGAGGATTGTGGGTTCGAGTCCCACCTCGCTCTTGGGTGTTGTGTATGTCCGGAATTTAGTGGTTATTTATGATTAAAAATTGTAATTGGTAATGTACATAGTTAACAAGCCCATTGGCCGTTCGGAACCAGCGTTAAACTGTAGGTCCCTCGAGTTAAAAAAAAAAGTATACTAGCCGCTTACGAAGATCGAATAATGTTCTATCGTTCGAGCGGCGGACGAACAAAGATTAATGGAAAAAGGTTATATGATTACGAGAAATGAATGATCTATAAGAGCTCACATTACTTTACATTTTACTCGAATCTGATTGAGTTTTCATACAGAAAACCAGGTCATTTGTTTCTCGTGTACGTTTGATAAGAATTCCAGTCGATACTTTCATCAGTTCTTGAATAATTTCTATCAAAAATATTGAAAAATGGAAGTTACAAAGCAAAAGCATAGGTACTCAACTTATAGCCTATGATGAAAAAGGTTAAATTTTTTCACATTGTCATATGATATCAATAAAATAATACCTATATACCAAATTGTTTCATGCTTACAACGAAACTTGTTATTTTGTATTCATTGCAGTATTCGTTGGTTAATTTTCATTAGAGTAATGTATGAAATAAAAAACTTTGATCATAGTATGATAATAATGATATAATAAATTGCTTAATATCCGCTCATTCAAGAAAAAAATGTCATTATTTTCTATGCTTCTCGAATAGATCGGATGAAACGTATTAATATAGCTTGTGTTAAATTATTAAGAAGAGGTAATATGTGAATGTATAATAAAAAGCAATTTAAAAGTAATAATCATAAGCTACATACAGTCAGAAACGATCTTTTCGAGAATAAGACCAATACAGGATATAATGATTATACGCTCTAACAATATTTGATGACGTTATTCCTCCCAACACAATTAGTGCTACTTGGTAAAGTGATAACATATTTAGATGAATTTTATGATCGTTAGAAGTAAATTGATATTACTTATTTTCATTCATGAAATCTCTGAATTAATATAAAATTAACACATAATAAGAAAAATGAGTACTATTATATTGATAGCAAAAAAAAGTCCTATTATATTATAAACTGCTGGAGTTATGTGTACGAAAGAAAATACTAGAGCATACTGATGAGAATAACTTTGCGAATTCCAAGTAGGTTTCAGAAAATCTCTTGTGAGAGTGCCTTACAACGCATTTCGTATATCTGGAAGATCGATCACGTAAACGGAACAAAGGAAAATTCTTCAATATATATATATATTTATATATATATATATATATATATATATATATATATATATATATATATATATATATATATATATATATATATATATATATATATATATATATATATATATATTAAAAACTTGGTTCTCGGAATGAACCGCGTAAAATATTTGAAAAATCTCGACGCTTCGGCTCCTTTTGCGAAGCTATCTTCAGGATAATTAGAAGGGAAATAATTCAGATACGTGGCCTCAATCTGCCTTCTCCACGATTCGTGCAGTGTATATATGTAATATATATTACATATATACATAAATATATACACATATACATATAAACATATTTATATATAAATATTTATATTTATATATATATATATATATATATATATATATATATAAAAATATATATATAAATAAATATATATATAAAAATATATAAATATATATATATATATATATATATATATATATATATATATATATATATATATATATATATCAGTGGCGGCTCGTGAGGTTTTGTTCTGAGGAGGCTACAAGAGATGTCAAAAAATACACCATAGGCGAAAATTTTTAGGATTTCAAGGTAAACCGCCTTATAATTTAAAGAAAATCAAAGTAAAACAAGCACCCTAAGCTATTAATTTGTTTTCACTTTCGAGTGTCTACCTTGAGACCTATAACTCCTATTTACAATATTCACAAAAACTCTTCTCAGCCAATTAATCAATTCATCTATTCATCAAATTTTTTTTTCTCTCACAAAATAGGTACCTACTTAACGAATTTGTTAACAGCTGGTGAGAGCAAATAGAAAGTTATTATATATTTTTGAAGATTAGCGGGATTCTGCGATCTTTAACGTTAGCAAAATGATCTATAATATTTTCATGAATTTTTTTGTCTTTCGCCAAAAGTTTTACCAATTCCTTTTCAATAGACAACAAACTAATATTTTTCAAACGATCCTGGCTCATTGAATTTCGTAAATAAGTTTTAATTCTCTTAAGAGTGGAAAACGAGCGCTCTACGGAAGCCGATGTCACCGGGATAGAAACAATTAGACATAAGAGTTTATAAACTTGGGGTAAATCTTGATTCAAATCATTATCAAGAAGGTATTTAATAGTCCCCACATGATTTTCATTTTGCCCCAAAATTTCATTGTCATTATAAACAACACACAGTTCACTTTTTATGGCCACCTTATCAAAAAAAGTGTATTTTTGACATACATTTTCCAAAAGGTTATCTGGAAAATTAGCCGAAAATCCGGTTAACAAATTTTTATTGGGTAAGTCGAAGAAATGCAGTTCTTTCAAATCAGAGAACCTTATTTCTATTTGACCCCTAATAGTATCCAAAATTTCATAAAACATTTGCTTATAGTGAAGCTCCATATCTGCGTAACTGAATTTCTTTCGTTTTGGGCTAAATTGAGTCGTATCATCAGTAGTTTGAAATACAGAAAATAGTTTTTTGAAATAAACTCCTGCACGAAATTCTGAAATTTTTTCCAAAAGAAACTCGAGCCGATTTCGTGAGTAAATTACATCTGAAAACTTGTGCTGTAAAATTTGAAAAACTATTTCTGTTTGTTCAAAAATTAATTTAAAGATGTTTAAAAAATATATAAATTCCTTATCTTGTAAGTAAGATATTAATCCGCGTGCTGTATTTGAAGTTACTTTATCGGTGAAAAATTCCCCACTTTCAACTAGGTATAGAATTAAATCCTCAAATCCTAAGCGGTCCCAAACAGAGACGTTTTCACTAGTTAAAAGTAAACACTGCCAACAAAATAATTTAGGTTTTACCTGGTGATCCGGTTAGGCAAGGATGTCTCTCATAATTCCTTGTATTAAAACCGCGGTTTTGTTGTCTGTTACGCTGCACCAAATTGTTTAATTCAGGGGTAGGTCGCAATGTTTTTATCAAAACTTTATCCTCATAACTTAGTGCACTAAAGTTATGGGATAACAAATATTCCACTAAGTCACCATTGAAATTTTTGAAATTAACTTCAGTAACCAAACCCATTTTAAAACAATACGCGAGCAATATAAGTAAACACGCTGCCATTAGTAACTACGATCACACTACGATTCAATCACCAAAGAATTCACTCGATGTCACGCGAAATTCTATAGTTGTGATTGATCGACATTGTATTAGACTGGGTTCCTATCCGTGTTGCCATTTACATGTGTTTTGCTTTTCTATTGCAATGAAGTATTCATTCGGAGTATTTGCACCGTTGTTTGCTTTTCTGTGGCAGGCATAATGAACGTTGAGAATATACCTTTCTAAGCCTTCCGCAGCGTTGCCACAAATCTTGAAATGAATGAAATGCAGTAAATGTAAATACCTTCTATCTTAATTAATAAATTATATTATATAATGTAGGTTGAAAGGAAGGTAGGTGCATAAAATAATATGATTTTGATTAATATGAATATGCTGAATGCTGACTATTCAATATAATATATATATATTAGTGATACACGGAATATTATTGAGGAGGCTTAGCCTCCTTAGCCTCCTTTGACTAGGCGCCCCTGATATATATATATATATATATATATATATATATATATATATATATATATATATATATATATATATATATATATATATATATATTAATATATATATATATATATATAAGGATAATAATATTTGGGTATAGCAGCAAGCAAAACGTGTACTCTTATAACACTATATTTCCGATATTTCGACAATGATTATTGTCATCTTCAGGGAAGCTACAAAATAAGCACAAAAGAAAATCAATAAATGCTCCATAACGGCCAACAGTAAAAATACTCACTGTGTTTTTGAGAATGATTGCAAAAGGTGTAAAGATCGAGATACAACATTATTGATTTCCACAAAACATTATTGATCGAGAACACAGGCGTGATGATCATCAACTGACATTACAAGTTGAAAAGTTAAAATGGTCATAATAAATTAAAATGAAACATAGTTAATTTTGAGGAAATTAAACATTATTGAGTCTAAGTTAAGTTAAAGACTAAAATAATATAATTATCTACTTCGTCATTTCATATTGACTGAAAAAGAGACGCGACCAGCCATCTTGATCAAGAAAGTAGACATAGACAACATCAAAACAAAAAACTCCAATGTGAAAATATGATAATTTAGGACCACAGATTGGTCACTGCTAACAAATAAAATAGCCAGAAGTATTAAAGACTCAGAGAAAGAAAGGCAACCTTTCTCTCACTCGACATTTCTTAAATGGATGTTTCTATCTAACTCTAACAAAAAGGAATAAATTTCACTAAGATGATTTAAATCAGTTTTTTTATTTAAGCAATTTTCTGACTGTTGGCCGTTATGGAGCATTTATTGATTTTCTTTTGTGCTTATTTTGTAGCTTCCCTGAAGATGACAATAATCATTGTCGAAATATAGTGTTATAAGAGTACACGTTATATATATATATATATATATATATATATATATATATTTATATATATATATATATATATATATATATATATATATCTATATATATATATATTTATATATATATATTATATATATATATATATATATATTATATATATATATATATATATTATATATATATATATATATATATATATATTAATTCGAATGTTTGTAGATGATAGGTACCATAGTTTATATTGTGAGAGACAGTTTATAGCAACTTCTTACAATAAATATATAAGACGTTAATTATGAATAATATCTTGGCTTGTTTGTGATGGAATGGATCCCTGGATGATCACAGTATATGATTAGGATTTGAACAGAGCTAGAATAAGAAATTGCCTTACTTTGAGGATGTTAAAAACAAACTGTAGAAAGTATACAATAAACAGTTTTTCACTTAATGGAATGAATTATTTAGGTATAACTTGTAGCTCAATGCTAAAATAAGCCATTTCTATATTTCTATATGTTTATATCCACAAGTGAGTAGAGCTTTATTTCATTGAGTAGAAGCCATTATTAGAGTTTTTCAATTGAGGAAGGTATTATTTACGGAAATGCCTTATGTCCTGATTTGTGAATACATCAATAACATTTCAACATACATGGGCTGAAACCTGGCTATCAACAATTTCATCTAGTACCAACAGAATAGTTTTCACTCGGAAAGAAAAGATTCAATGAATATCTTCTTGCTACTGACTAATCAATACTCACGGTGCCAACATTAAGGTGTTTATTAACCGCAGCGCCACCATTGAAAAATTGCAGAAAATATTACCTCAAATTTACTGTCAATGCGACAGTAAATTTGAGGAATCTTGTGGCAAATGGAACACAATATAATCCGAACCATAACATATTATACACTATTCTATGTCTCTGCAATAAATAACCTGATTGATTAAAAATTTCAGCCATATCCAGTAAATAAAACGCTCGTAAAATATTTTCAGTGTTGATTCGCAAGAATAAGCAAAGCATTTACAGTATACTAGTTAATCGATTTCATTACTGCAGAACACATTTGAAGCCGAGAAGAATACTTGAAAGATTATTAATTTGATGAAATTCAGTATCAAATAATTTTTGTTGTCTTAATATAGAGGTATCTTCACAGTCTGAATTGTTATGAGCAATTCTCAGAATGGGTAAACATACTATTCGCAGCATATCGTTCCAATTCTCTAACCTTCGCCTTCTGTACTGAAAATGCGGACAACTGAGAGAGACTAGGTTCGAGTAGTAGAACGAAATTTCAATAAAAACATTTTTTTACCTTTCTTTTCAGATTCAATTTGAGAATCGAATTGTGAAAATGCATGGAAAAAACGAAACCTTGAGAACATTGTGATCAAATCCTTTGAAAACCAATAAAGGAATGAATTCTACTCTCAAACTCGGTATGAATATTAAATTTAAAATATTTGAAAGGATGAAAATAGACTCATATTATTCAGGACGATTATGCGAAGTACATCAATTGTGCTAAGGAAGGTATTTGAAAAAATAGATATCAATGCATTATTGAAATATAATTTGCATCCATATCGAATGGACTACACAACACAGACATCTGCTTCAATTCTACCATAAATATCCGTTGCTTCAAAGATTTTGTTTGAGTTGCTTGAAGAAGGTTTCAACATAAACGTGAAGTCCAATTTTTAAGAAAATTTAACATCAGAACGATTACGAGATAATAAAATTGATAATAAAATAAACCCTGAATTGTAAATATGTGTGAAGGGACAAAACATGCATTGAAATGTTGAGTTATAAAAACCACATATCCGTATGTTTTTTTCTTCATTATGTAAGTGGTTGATGTTCAAATATTCATTGATTCTGTGGTGCTTCCAGAGGTTCATTTTGAATATTTCACCTTCAGTATTAGTCAATAATATAACAAAGAAGTTGGCCATATGAGTTCCACCATCTATAATTTTACATTTCTTCTTCGTAAATACTGCCAAAGCACTATGTTAGTGTGAGCTTGTAGATACATGGACTTCCGTATTAAAGGTTTCATCGAGACATATACCTACGTTGAAATTATATTCCATTTCCGAGGTAAGTATGTTTCCTGACATGATTCACCGATGGCGCTGTACCTTAAGCAAACTTCAGTATAGCCGTTATGTCATGAGTAAGTATGGAGAAGAGACTTGATGAATCCATCTTTCTTTCTGCGGTGTACAGTACTGATGAAATATGTTAAGATCGTAACAGATTTCTATTGTAATCAAATCCTAGTAGAAACTATTTCAAAAAACTATACATATATATATATATATATATATATATATATATATATATATATATATATATATATATATATATATATATATATATATATATATATATATATATATATATATATATATATTTATTCGAAATGTTGTTGCCTGTGAACTATTTCTAACTTTTTGATAATTATTAGCAATAACAGGCTTGATGAATCTCAAAAAACTCGATTTTATTAAAAAGTTGACGTTTCGCCACGACATTCGTGGCTTTATTAAAACTTTTGAAAAATTGAAATTTCTTTGACATTTATTTATATGAGAAAAAGTTGAAAAAGACTACTATGTTTCATTAAAATTTTTCGGCTGTGGCCGTTCTCTGTTATTTATTACGTGCTATTCAGTCCAATATTAACATTCAAATCTGTTATTATTAGATGGTAAGGGAAACCACAGAAACCTTTACCTACGTAATGTTCGAAATAGGTTCAAATTATTTTGATTTTGAAAATTCAAAGAATAGGGTACTATTTATCTTTTTTTCAAAATTTTTTTATTACGGCTGTGGCCGTCTTCAGTTATTAATTACGTGCTATTCAGTCCAATATCAACAGTCAGGTCTGTTGATATCAGATGGGAAGGGAACCACAGAAACCTTCACCCACGTAATGTACAAAATAGGTTTAAAATATTCGATTGTTGTCTTTAAAAAAACATTACTTGTAATTTTGGAGATCACATGTTCTAAACTATACTTTTTTTTTAGAAAAATTTAAAATTCTAGATATTTAGATTTTGTCTAAGAAGATGAGTTGTTATGGTTAGGAGTTTGTTTGTTGAATTAATTTGTTTTGATTTATGTTGTTTCTTGGAAAAATTAAAGAATTGAATCTGCCTATATTGAACTTGAATGTTTGATATCTGTTCTATCATTTACGACTTTATTTAAATTTTTTTAAATATGCATTTCTAAATTTTCTCTGCGTTTTTGATCTTTTTCTATTCCTAAAATTTTTGTGCTATTAAAGTTGAAAGTATGATTCTCATTGTTTTTATGTTTTATCAGTGCAATGGTTTGTGTTTTGGTAAATTTGTGTGCTTTTAATCTTTCTTCTAAATTTTGAAAAGTTTGTCCTATATATGATTTATTACAATTATTACAGGGTATACTATAAACAACATGAGGTTTTTGCAGAAGAGGTGTTTTACTTTTTAATTTAGAATATATTTGTTTTATTTGATTTTGTGCAGTGTGGGCTACTTTAATATCGTGTGGATTTAAAATATGTGATATTTTATTACTTAAATGAGGAATATATGGAAGAGGAATATATTTTTTGTTAATATTTTCTTTTTTTGATGTTTCTAATGTTGTAAAGTTTATGAATTCTATTTTTAGTGATTTTCTGTATAAGTTTTATTGGGCAATCGTTTTTTATGAGTAATTCATGGACATCTTGTAATGTTTCATGTCTGTGTGTAGGTGAAGTAAGTTTAAGTGCTTTGTCTATATATCCGATTATTAAACTCTTTTTTTGTGACAAATGATGTGTACTGTTGTAGTTCAATGTTCTTTGTGAAAAAATTTTCCATGCCATTTTGTGATAATTTCATTGTTTTTATGTTTACAGTAATATCAAGAAAATTTAATGTATTGTTTGTTTCTTTTTCTAGAGTAAATTGTAATTTTCTATTAAAGTCGTTGAATTTTTTGAGAATATCATCAATAAAATCTTCTGATGTTATTATAAGGCAATCATCAACATACCTTTTGAAAGTTATAATTCGTTCATTCGAATTATTTAATACATTTTTTTCTAAATATTCTAGAACTAATTGAGCTATAACACTGGAAATAGGACTTCCTATTGCTACACCATCAATTTGCTGGTAGAAGTTATTTTCATATTGAAAATAGTTTGTACCAAGTGCAAATTGAATTGCTTCTATAAAATCGGTTTTAGGACTATTTGTATAATTTTTGATAATATTCCATTTATCATTAATTAAGTATTATTGAAACCAAAGAATTTGGAATATTGGTATAAAGAGAAACAACATCTAATGAAAAAAATTTGTGATTTTTTAAAAGTAGTATTTTTCAACTATTCAAATTATTTCAAATCAATGAATGTCAAAGAAATTTCAATTTTTCAAACGTTTTGATAAAGCCACGAATGTCGTGGCGAATCGTTCCAAACTATTCA
>JARQZK010000738.1:805000-840000 GCA_030704885.1 Cynegetis impunctata
TCTGGTCGTTCAGCAAAATGTCTTTTGCATTATGATTGAGTTTAAAAATTTCTAATGATTCTAAGTAAGTGAGTTTGGTTCCTTTCGGTAATTTGTGCATGATTTGAAAATTATCTATTTCTGGAAATGGGTGGTGGTTTTCACGGCAATGATTTGAAAACGTTGAATCCGTTTTATTTTTCAAAAAAGATTGATAAAACGGATTCAACGTTTTCAAATCATTGCCGTGAAAACCACCACCCATTTGCACAAATAGATAATTTTCAAATCATGCACAAATTACCGAAAGGAACCAAACTTACTTACTTAGAATCATTAGAAATTTTTAAACTCAATCATAATGCAAAAGATACCTTGCTGAACGACCAGATTGACTTGATATATTCTCCTACATTTAGTGTATTCAAACAATAACGACTTTTTTAAGAATATTGTATTGTACCAATTTGGGAAATTCACTCGATTAGCCCTTCTTGAAATATGTTCTTCTTGTCTCTTTAGGTACCTGCAATAATTCTTTCCCACCCGTAAGCGCAAATCTATGATTCTTTATTCAGTTCTTAACTCAATCTGCCCGATGATGGTCTAGTGACCGAAATTGCAATCGCAGTGTTATATTTTTCAAAATATTTTGTGATAATAAATTCAAATTTAGTTTTGTTCATCATGTTAAATTATCACGTAGTAACGACGGATTCCATCAACTATTTAAAATAAACTTATTCGTAGCAATGACAAATCTAACTAAATTTTTGAAAATCAAAATTATAAAACATACTATTACCTTCTTATTATTATGAGCATAATGAGAGATATGAATTATTTATCGAAAAGATTGGATACATTAATTATAATTTAGGAAAAACAATAAATCATTCAATATTTAATTGCCAGAAAAATTTTGAAGCTTTCCATGCTAGTTTTTTATTTGAAGATTTTGATGATGTTGCTGAAATACTTCTTCTGGTGACATGTTGTATCTACAGCTCACCTACTCTTTAAAAAAGGTAAGTTTGTCCTTTAAATAATCTAAAAGAAGGTAAAATGATTATGTGCGGAAATTCAGATTTGTGAAAGGGAAAACTCAGGTTTAAGCTGAACACAATTGAATCAACTTGGTTGACCTAAGCCGATAAGACACTCGGATTCAATAAATTGAAGTCTTTCAATAAAAATTATACCTAATAATAAATTATCATATAATTTCCTTAGGGAGCTGGTTATGTGAGTTAATAAGCAAGAATTCGGCATATGTGCAATAATAAAAATATGGCAAATATTAAATTCAAGAACGAAAGACAGCTGTTTCTATTCCACTAGTTCGCATCAGTGCTGTGCACTCCAAGAGAACAAATGTGTCAACTGTTTTTTGTTTCCTACTCATATTTATAATAGCTGTATTGCCTTCTCTGAAAACCTCAACCCATTCATTGAATAATAGCAGAAAACATTACTCAAATCAATATCTGACATATAGTTCGCTATATTCTTCACTATCAGCAGTATATCAGTTATTACTATATGTGAATGAGATGAGAAGAAATTTGACGAATCACTGTTCCTCGAATGTACAACACCGATTTAATTTAATTTATTCTAAACTGCTGTTTATTTTTACTCAGTTAGAGTGATTTACCATGTTCCTATTAGTCGTCATTGTGGTGTGAAGTAAAAAGTCTCAGTATTTAGTCTCATATAGCCAGGTCTATTGGTAAACTATTCGATATTTCTTAATAACTGAATGATGTGTTTTCCAGTTTTGTAGTATATTAAAGAATGGATCGAATAATGATATCACGTTCCTGACAACTTCAATTTTTGTAACCAAATTGTAATTTTATACGATAATATAGATATTAGTTTGAAAAGTTTTTTACGTACGTACAAAATATAAGCTCTCATAAATATTTAACGGATTATTTGATTTTTAGAATGAATCATTTTAATTAAGAATTCATATTAAAGCTATTCACAATTTTCCAAATATAATTATCTAGCATTCTAAATGTTCTACACATATTTCAAAGTAACCTCCTTACTTTCCGCAACGTAAAGAGCATTTGTCTCAAAAATTTTCATTAAAATTTAACTGTGAAATTTTTCTTGAAAGGTGAGGGCTAACAATGGTAATGGCTCCCAAATATTCATTATTCATTGATTAGTCCTTAAAATTCAATCGAACCATTCAATGCTTAGTCGACTCAAGCGAGCAAAGCATTATAAACTCCGGAAAGTTTGGACCATTGAGAAAAAGTTCTCTCGAAAAATTTACCTCACTTTTCTCTTGCTGATGCTGTCATAAAACAGTTTAAACAGCTGTGAATGGCAATCCATTTTATGCAGGGGTGACAAAAGTGCGGGATGAAATGTATAATGATACCCACATCGGTTCGGGAAACGATGCTGGAATGAAAAAAGATGTCGTGTAGGTGTTGGTTATGAACAATGTGTCTCTGTCGGATGAAAATATTATAGGAAACTTTCGGAAGGCTTATAATTCCGACTTTCGGAACAGAAGTGTACAACAAGATTCATCTTATACGAATTCTTGGTTTTTATTTAGTGTATCCTGGAAATGATTCTTTGTTTTTTCGCCATTAAATTAATGTGCATTAACGAACAAAATATTAGTCTTTAACGAGTTTCGTGGAAAATACTAAAACTTATAGATTGTGGAAACTTATTCTGATCGAGTCGAGTAACCTTTGTGCACGAAATCGGATTATTTTGAAAAAAGAAGTAAATATTGTGAAATTCGTATTTTAGTCCCAATCCGATGAAGTTGCATAGAATTCTCAATTTGATAATATTATATATTTTGTATAATCCTATGTAGAATAACTTTATATTGAAAATGTAACTATATGGGTCATTCTACGATAAGAGGTAATGTGCACGGCAATCAATATAAAATACCTTTTATATTTTATATCTTGTCATTTTATACAATAAATCGTAGCATCTTAATGTAGTTTATCGATTATATCATGATTGAATACCCAATTGAAGCACATTTTTCTCAAATTACTCATTTAAGCATGAAAAAATCTCTACCCTGGCTTGTCCTCTTGACGTTTTCGGTTGAACATGTAGAAATTAAATACCTTCTTTTTCGTAGTTGCCCAGTTAAATTATATTTAACACAAATTCAAATAAGATTACTCAAGTATTATGGAGAAAAAATACAATAATATTTGTCAAGTTCTAATAATTTTTAAACATTACTTTTGTCCCGCTTTTTTTGTGTATCTACCCTGGCAAATTCCGATACGCTAAAACAAAACAAATATCAAACGGCCCTTTTGACGCAACACTGGGATGCAACTGTTTTAGCAGGGTGAACGTGTCTCTCCACTGGTAAGTCGTACTATTTATATAATTTGCTTAATTTACTAAGCATTAGTTGTTCGAGTTCAACAATAGTGTGATCGTTAACGTGTGACATAATATTAATCCAAAATTAACGTGCGTTAATAAAAAAAAAACAGTTTATGAAGAAAACGTCACTCCCTTGTTGTATTTTCCCTGGCGAGATTATTACCAGAGGAAGTACTGAATGACCAGGGGAGATAATTTTGATAATTTTATGTTTGTATAAACTAATTTGAAGATTGATGTTCTAATTCAGATATAGTTAAGTACAATGTTTCATAAAAGTTAATTTTGAAAATAGTTTTATCACATCAAATATTTCCTTTGTTCAAAAAAGTCTTGATGTCTTTACCCTGCCTTATGTATTTTCCCTAGCTACCTAAAAATAACTGAAAATGTATAAATTGACTTGCCCTTACATAAATGTGCACTTAGAAGAAACTTAAGTCGTAATATACGTGTTAAATCAAAAAATTCCAACTTTTTCCTTGGCCGCATCCTCTATGTACTTGAGACCTCTTATCGTAGAATGACCCATATATAGATCCTCATATATTACCGTCAATATTGTATTGTGATACTTTTCAGAAAGTGCATCCAAAATTTATGAAATTTTGGATTGATTGGGCCGATACATGGTGTAAATTAATAAATATATCAAAACAATGGTTAATGATAACAATTTACGCATTTATTCAATGAAATAACGCCTTTAGCATCTGATGAAGGTGAAGTTTCACCGAAACGTGCGTCATGCGTTATTTCATTTAATAAATGTGTAAATTAATATTATTAACCGTTGTTTCAATGAAAATTTATGAAATAGTCTTCATATCGAATGTTCGATTAATTTCATTATTGTGGCTAAAAATGAACTGCCTATAGCATGTTTTTCAGATTCAAACCCTATAGGGCAGGTTAAAATGACTTGTTAGATAGCAAGATATTGTACTTCAGTGTGAGAGGCTCATGAATAGTTTAAAGTGACTTGTACATGCAGTAATTAATGTTAGGGTAAAAAACATTCAGCCATACTAAAGATAAAATATCACTTATTTATAATTACATGAGACATTCAAAATTGGAGCAAAAATCGAGTAAATAATAAATCGATAATTTTTCAAGAAAACCATTGGCATTTTACGCCAACATATCAGAGCCATTTTTTGTTTCATTTTTTGGAAAAATTGTTGACCTCAAATCTGTCAAGTAATTACTTAATCCATATTTTTCAGGCTATCGAATGTTCATACAGTTAAATGTCAAAGGAAAGACTGATCACAAAGAACTTAACTCGCTGAGTGTAGCAAGAAGTATTGCTTGAACTATTGCAAATTAATGCCTTTTCCGAGATTCTGAATAGGTACTGTGTATCAAGGTCTATGAAAAAGTATATTTTGATAAACATCGAGTAAAAATATTTTGGGTGCCTTAGTTGTAAGAAGATTCTGTTAGATACAATCAACAGACAACTAAATTATTCAATATAGCGAGAAGGAAAAAAACATCCAGTATTCAAATTAAATAACAACTTCCTTTTCATAGTTTCTATTTTTTGTTTAGGAAAACAAATTCGTAAGATTCTGAAACTATAAAAACAAAATAGGTATAGTTTCCGAATAGAAAAATCTGGTTATAAAATAAAAATAAAATAATAAAGATTTAATTAACCTCAGTGTGACACGAAACCAAGTATTAATTCATAAAAGCAAACACTTGTTTTTATGAGTTTAGTAATTTCTCATCTACTTTGATGATTGCATATTCGTACGCATAGGTTTTTACGATTACACATTTCGACTACAAATATTTCAATTCAATTGTTCATAAGGAATGATAGAAACATGGAAAATTTTCGATTTGATTAACGTTGACAAATCCAAAGTAGGTTTCATGAATTGGTGAGTTTCAACGAAAGCTTGTTTTCAAAATTTCAGAATGAATATCTCATAACTTGAACATATCTTCTTCAGGAATATAAAATATTAGCGAATATCCTTCTAATAATTCATGCTGAACTGATAATTCAATAATTAAATTTTTATTTAGTAGAATTATTGGTGTATACGAATAACAGATTTGTAGATTTTTACTACTATCAATAGCCATTTTCCTAGATATTCATACATGAAGGACACCATGTATATTCTCATTTTATTGAGTTGGATATGATAATTTCGAAGTAAAATATTATTAGATTCGAAATTAATGAATAGTGTTCGCTGGAAACGCCCAGCGATTCTTCGTTGCAACGATTTATGTAATACGTGCTGAAATTTATGGAAACGACAGAAAAGGAAGCGTATCCTTTAGAATAACTAGATATTGCCCAACACAACATGTTCTTTAGAGTTAGCGCTATTACTCTGGAGAATAGGGAACACACTCTCTGAACTCCGTTGTAGTCATACCAGGAAGGTGGGTCACAAAAAGTAAGCTTTCATTGTTCTAGCGAATATCACCGTGGAGAATAAGTTGTTCCCAGTCTTAAACCTTAACTTTAGCCATTACAGCATCACGTTATTGTAATGCTAAAGTAGCTTCTTTCTCCTTGAGGTTATTCATCATTACACATTACGCTAGGCAAGATGGCGCAGACCGTGAAATATTAAATTGCGGGTTTCAAATGTTTTTCCGAAACATTAACACTTGCCGAAAATATGAGTGAGAAATTCAAATTGGTCGCAAGAATATGAACATTCATTCCCAGATGTCTGACGGAGATCCACAAGGTGGAACTAATTTCGAAACTGCGAGTTTTGAAAATGAGAAGTCTTTATAAACTGGTTGTTTTTATCGAAGTCATGATGGCGTTAATGATGGCCCACTGTGAATAATATTCACAGGACATATGATTCAGATTCCTTGTTCACCATGATAGTTTATTTTGAGGTTTCTTTATAGTTGAACTAGGGAATAAGTTGAGTTTAATTGTTTGAATTCATTTTGCCGTATAGTGTCCATTCTTCCAAATATGAGGCCATAGCATTATATTATTTGTATGTAAAAACATTTATATATATATATATATATATATATATATATATATATATATATATATATATATATATATATATATATATATTTATATATATATATATATATATATATATATATATATATATATATATATATATAGATATATATATATATAAATATATATATATATATATATATATATATATATATATATATATATAATGAATTGAAAAAATGATCGGCCTAGAAAATATCAACAATTCGTAACTCCTTCTAATTTGGTGAAAAAATATTTTTCAAAATAAATAGCAATAAATGCATGTTTTTATGGATAAAATTGATCAGAAATCTATCATATCCTGTCAAATGAATGAAACAAACAAACTTAATTTATTTCTAAATATCCATAACTATGATTCGAAGTAAGAATATTCATATTTTGAAAATGAGAAGTCTTTATAAACTGGTTGTTCTTATCGAAGTTATGGCGTTAATGATGGCCCCCTGTGAATTTTGCACATTATTTCCAAAGAAACTGACAATTTCTAGGCACATTTACAGAGTAGTGTAAAATTATCATTTATTACATTTCTTGAAATATCTCTTTATACTTTGAGGACATATGATTCAGATTCCTTGTTCACCATGATGTTTATTTTGAGGTTTTTTTTATAGTTGAACTAGGGAATAAGTAGAGTTTAATTGTTTTAATTCATTTTTTCTTATAGTGTCCATTTTTCCAAATATGAGACCATAGCATTATATTATTTGTATGGAAAAACATTTATATATATTTATATACATATATATATATATATATATATATATATATATATATATATATATATATATATATATATATATATCTATATATATATATATTTAAATATATATATATATATATATATATATAGATATTTATTAATATATATATATATAGATATATATATATATTGAATTGAAAAAATGATCGGCCAAGAAAATATCCACAATTTGTAACTCCCTCTAATTTGGTGAAAAAATATTTTGTAAAATAAATAGCAATAAATGCATGTTTTTATGGATTAAATCAGAAAACTATCATATGCTGTTAAATGAATGATACAAATAAACTTAATTTATTTCTAAATATCCATAACCTTGATTCGAAGTAAAAACATTCATATTTTGTAGGCTTTATGACATAATTACTCTTATACATCTTATCTTAGGGTGCGGCAGAGAGGACGGACAGTTTTAAAAAAATCATAAAATAGTTAATTTTTACTCAAAAACAAATTTATTGATGGAACCAGGTTCGCAAGGAAATAGCATTTGAGACAGTCAAGTGTGGAAAATCACATCAGGCATGTGGTGGCCGAAATCGTTGATGCAGTGCTGGAGGCGTTCTTGGAAGTTCGCGTAGACTCTCTCCAACATTGCTCTCTCAACTTGGGCGACTTCCACGCGAATTGCGTCCTTCAATTCGTGGAGAGTTCGGGGCTTGTTCTCATATACTCTAGCCTTGAGGTGTCCACATAAGAAAAAATCGCATATGGATAAATCTGGGGACCGAGGAGGCGACCAGGGAAGAGAGGGCGACTAACGTCCATTGATGCTCTGGCTGTGTGGGCGGTCGCCCCATTCTGCTAGAACCACACACGTCGGATTGGAACACGTCGCCGTCGTAATTCAGGGAAAAAGAAGTTGGTGATCATTTCGACGTAGCGCTCCGAGTTCACAGTAAGAGCACGACCATTACCGTCTTCAAAGAAGTAAGGGCCAATGATGCAAGTTTGCGATACAGCGCACCAAACCGTTACTTTTGGGCTGTGCAGCGGTCTTTCGTGTAACTATTGCGGATTTTCATTAGCCCAATAACGGCAATTCTGCTGGTTAACCATGCTGTTTAGGTGAAAGTGGGCTTCGTCACTCATGAACAAAATGGGGTTCTCATTTTGATCTATCAGTGCTTCCATCTCACGTGGTGAAAGCGGAGAACTATACGCAAAATTCGCCCTACCGAAGTGCAGCAGCATGTTTCCGGGCAGATCGAGTCGGACTGCGAAGAAAGGCTTGTCGAACGCGTTCAACATTTTCAGGAGTTCGAACTGTTCGCGGAGCTCCTCTTGGTCTTCTGTTGATCAGTTCCCCACGCCTGCGAAGTCATTCGACCCAACGAAGGATGATGTTTCGAGAGGGAACAGCTCTATTCCGATGAATGTTGAAGTGGCGACGAAACTCACGCTGTACGACGGTGACTGACTCATTATTTCGGACGAAACAATCTTAGGCGAAAACGCTGTGCTCCACCGTCCAAGGCTCCATGAGAACAACTGGTAAAACAATGCTAGGAACTCACGAGTCAAACGACACCCTCCCCACCTCTCGTAGTCTGTGGGGGAGAGTACTACCCATCTCAAAAACGTCCGCCCTCTCTGCCGCACCCTGTATTAGGTTCATTCCGTTCCTTTGAAAATATCGACTATTCTTACAACTTTGATTGGCTGTAGGTTTTCCTCAATCTCCTTGAATAATATCGAGGTAAGTATAGTATTGAGGTGAATATCTAATGATACGACAAATTGAAGAATTATAAGTACTTTCCTATTGTTCTTAGGTAACCATCTTGATTACAGAAAGAACTGTTTGAAAATAAAGCATATTTTCTAACTCAAAATGATTAAAACTTATCCCTGATTACGGCTATGTCCTCTAAATCGTAGACGACGTCGCTGTAGTTTAAATAATGCTGTAATTAATTCGATGAATGCTAGCATTTTATTGTGAACGGATTAATTTCTTTCTGAAAGTTAAAATTTCTCCACAATTCCTGATTTTAATTGTTTGCTGTGAATTGGCCCAATACGATACGCGTTTCTATTCACGGCTGTCTCATAAGTACTTCAAGAACGTGGAATAATTTAAGTAAAAGTAGATGTCTTGGATAAGTTTGGCGCTTTCCGGCCTCTTTGGGAGTTTTGTATTGAAACGAACAGTATAGCTTCTCGAATACATCTCTGCATTTCGCTAAGATGATTCAAGTTGATCCTTACCACAACAATAACTGAAAATTCAGGCTTCCAGAATTGAAACGAGTATTACTACTATTTCATTTCGTACTTATTGGTAGTATTTTCTCGAAATTGTTAGACTACAACACTGTATCGAAACCTGAACGGCGAAAGAATAGATATTTAACTTTTTTATACCTCCGGAACCAAGCTTCTCGAGAATTTTTTATGTCTGATAAACATCATAAAGAATAAAGTATAAAGTTTAAAATAAAACACACTTGGCTTATGTTTCACTATATAAAAAAATTTAGATACTGTAATTAGCAGTAAAGGATAGTCGACATGTTCCGAATTATGATCTCATTATGAACACTGACTACAGAAGAGTATCACATCTTATTTTATAAAACAGACAAAAGCAAAAGTGATAACTGAAAATCAATTTGTTCGTTTACAATGGGTAATTTACTATTATGAGCGGAACTTATTTCGAGAATTTCAAGAAGGTCAAGGCGCTTTCCTGTGTTACCTGAATGTAACAATTGGGTTTTGTTGAAATCCAGGAAATGATTAAATTTTATACATTATTCGGAGGAGCCAGTGGTATTTTCATTTTGTAAAACTGACTTTTTATGTTCTTCAACACGAATGTTTATATTCCTTCCTGTTTGTCCAATATAGAAAACAGGACATTCGTCGCAAAATATTTTGTAAACACCACTGTTTTCTCCGATCTTCGATTTTTCTTTGAAACCCAATTGTTACATTCAGGTAACAAAGGAAAGCGCCTTGGCTTTCTTGAAATTCTCAAAATAAGTTCCGCCCATAATAGTATGTAAACGAACAAATTGATTTTCAGGTATCACCTTTTATTTTGTCTGTTTTATAAAATAAGATGTAATACTCTCCTGTAGTCAGTCTTGATAATGAGTTCATAACTTGAAACATATCGACTATTCTTTACTGCTAAATACAGTATCTAAATATTTTTATATAGTGAAACATAAGCCAAGTGTGTTTTATATAATTTAAAAACTAATCCAGTTGTCTTGCAGTGCCCTCAAAACAGGCAATTATATGATCAAAATATCTATGGCAGAAACATATATGCACCGCTCTAGATTACAAGAAGAGCAGTTAAGGGTGTACCTGTAGCCAGCCCTCTAGATTCTAGATAGATCAAAAATTGTATTGAAAATAATTTTATCTAAAACATATATTCAATAAGAAAATAATATTCTCATAACGTCAACACCTCATTGTTGTAAAATATGCTAAACAAATAGTAAACTTCAATCAGTCGGTAGAATGGAAACAATATTATCAATATCGAAGCTAACAAGGAAGGAGTTTGGTCGAGTCATAATTCTTGAGTGTTTGAACTAAATCAACAGAGTTATACACTGTGTAGTTTGAAGTAAAACGAGTGAATTTTCTGAATGCTAACTTGAGAATTTTTGCTAATTGTAAGTTATATGTGAAAAGTCTATCAGTTTTCACAGTATAAGGAAATTTTCTTTGTTGTTTTTTAATACTCCGTAAAGTGTTACAGAGTTCATATTAATTATCAAAGAATGAGGCTCTGATAGTGTTCGCCAATAAAATTGCTGAAGAGCTTGTCTTACAGTTTTCAAAATTTGTTGTTGGATATACTAAAATTTCTTCAACTTGTTCTTTGAATAAATTCATGAAAGTTGGAAGTATATTCATTTCTTGAAAGAACTAAAATATCCATCAAGTTTTGGAAACTGAGAGAATTTGAGGAATTTTGAATGGGGCTGGCGGTCGTTAATGTTTTTGAAACAAATATAGATTCCACAGATATCAATTCCTACAGGCTGTGTTCAGAATGAGAGAATTCTACATCATTATAATTTATGATTCTATCACTGAATTCTCGGAAACCTCCATGTTGAGAACTTGAATTTAACGTTTATTTTTGATTTCGCTCGAGAAGAGTTTTTTTTGAATTGATTTTCGTAAAATGAGTGTAATAATATACTTTTTGATCTGTTCGTCAAGAGAATCAAATTCTAATTGATGGAGCTTACTAATCAGCTTATCTAACCTTGATACCATTATAGACTACATATCTTTCATGACATAAATAAGTATAATTAAAAATAATTATATCAGAAAAGCCACAAAATTTACAACCACAGCTACTAGAAGAGCCACAACATTAGGTCAAATCATCCTTCAATTCAATCATTCATAGTGTATTTTCAATTCCATTTTCCGAGCCAAAATTGGCGAAACAAAATTTTTCTATCGAAGTTAGTGACGAAACTTTCAACAAGGATGGGTTTCAATCTCAAAAGGCCAGTAAATGTGTATGTACATATATTTCACTTCACAAATGTCTTCTTTAAGATCACGTTCACTTTTTCTAAGACAACTTCACACTCCCTCACACACTTTTGCACTCGCTAATACACCTTTAAATTCGATAACATTCTTTCACCTCGCTATTCAACTTTCACAGTCGCTCAAAAAATTGTATACAAAGTGAGACAATTTTACACTCGCTTGCACATTTATATGCCAGCTAATACCACTCGTTTCATATCAACTTAAATACACCGTTTTTTCTTAGAGATATTACACTGATGGATACATTATTTGTTTTATTCTCATACTGTTAGGTAGTTGAATATTCTGTTAACACATGTATCTCAGAATGGTACCATTCAGACCAAATTCGAAATATTGCATGCACTCAAGAATTGGTGTCCATTTAGGTACATTAGTTATCCGTATTTTTTTAATCATCCTTCGCTATCGAATATATTCTAATAGCATCCATCGCCAAAAGGGGCTTGTCAGTGCTTCTACATCTGGCCATCAACGTGTTTTGCAGAAAGAATCTAAAAAGACAATTTTTAGCTCAAGATCTAATAATTTGATAGATTTTAATGCCTCTACGATACAAGTAACCAGGTATTCAGGAAAACCAAATTATCAAGCCAACCAATCAATATCACCCTTTGGGATTCAGCGTTAATTCCAATTTAACCTAGCAAAAACATGTCTCCTCCATTGTCAGCAAGACTCCTCCAGAGTCAGCAGAAATGAAGCTTAGTTACCCTTTTCCATCTCAGAATCTGTTCACGCCTTGTTCCAAGAATCAAGTCCGCCAAGCATTGAAATACTGCTCCTATGCTTGGAGTTATGCTCATAAGCTCTACTTACATCTATTTAACTCAATTCAATCAATTGTGCGACATACGACGCATCATCGTTCGCTCAGTTTAATTCATTCGAACTTTGGAGGAAGATTGCCGACTTCTCCTTTACAGATATTATCACTGCAGGTGTTCTGCAGTAATTGCCTCCATTATTCCATCATGAGCTCAATTTATTAGTCACACAAGGTATGCAGATAATACACACCAATTTTTCGTGCTCATCCCAACAGCCAATCCACCAAAAAAACCGCAATTTTTTCGGACCGTTACTGGCTTTCTTCCCATATCTTCTGAACTATGTGGTTAAGCAGAGATTCGAGAAAACCACGTGAAAGAACATTGAAGTTTCTTCAAAATTCATTGGTCAAAAGTATTTTAGGCGTAATAATAGCCGAGATACAAGCGATCCAAATAAGGTGAAATTTTCGGATAGTAAAATTATATTTTCACACATGTCTATGTATCATTTCACATATTATGCATACTCCCTCACCTCCTGCCAGAAACCCTTTCTTTTCTACTTTCCCCTTATTTATCCCGCTCCGCTTGTTTGAAGTACTCTCAACATGTGGATAATGCGACGTGTTTTTCAAATAAATTAGAAAGGGATTAAGGAGGGAGATGACTAGATAGGCATAACATGTGTAAAAATAAATAGATATGTATGATTAAAATGTCACTATGAACAAACCTGCATTGTTTCATATTTTGAGAAATTTCATCTTTTTTTGACCGCACTTATTTTGGTTGAGACAAGCTCTATCATCCCCAAACAATCCCTCATAATCCCTCACCCCGATTTTTTCTACAAGTCTCCTGGACTATAAAATCGACAGAAGCACTGGAGCAGAATATTCTCATACATCAACTTCATCCATTATATTCCCGAATAATTTTGAGTTTATACGGTAATTTCAAACAACCGATTGCGTGATTGCACTATTAGAATTAACACAGAAATAATAGGTACTAGCCGAAATTGTTAATTACCTCACGTGATGATTTCATCAAAATCAACCGAGACAACCGTTCAAACCTACACAAATGCAAATATGTTCAGTTCATCACACGGAGAGTGCTCCATATTACAGTGTCCATCCAATTTGCATGCGTTTTTCATAGTGCAACAACAAATTTACTTCATACATTGTTGAATATAATAGATTATCTACAATATATCGGTTATTTGAAATCGAATGACTGAGTTTTAGATTTCACTTCGAATTTACAAAATTCCTATCTGAGAAATCGGAAGCTTGAAATTGAATATCTCAGAATAAGTTGAGAACTATTCGACAAGCTGTTGCAGAGGTTCGATTTTTTCTGATAAAATTTAAAAAAATAAAAAAAAAAATACTGGTAATTCTGTTATTGAATTTTATATCTCATAGAATCATATTTTGAGTTTATTCAGTATATGAATTTCCAAAAGTCAAGCTGATTATTACAATCGACTAGTTATAAATTTAATTTCTACTTTGAAACTCTTGGTTAATCTACGAAAGTAATTTAGTGAATATAATGGCGTTATAGATTTATAAAATACTTACATTCTTTATTTGAATTGCTCTTCATTTCTGTGGCACGAGGTGGTGCAGATGGCATTGGTATTTCTGAAAAAGACATCATTATAAATATTTGACAAGGGAGTCTTATTCAGCACTTGGAGCAACATTTCAAGTAATCAATGTAATTAAACACCCAAGAAAAAACATAAACATTGTTCTCAAAAATATAATAATGAAATATATATATATATATATATATATATATATATATATATATATATATGTATATATATATATATATATATATATATATATATATGTATATATATATATATATATATATATATATATATATATATATATTATATATATATATATATATATATATATATATACATATATATATATATATATATATATATATATATATATATATATATATATAAATAATTAGTTAATGGTGTACTTTATGTCTTGTAAATTCTCGAGTCAATAGATTTTAGAGTACCGAAAAGAAGTCTGAGATCACGTGAGTTATTCCCTGTTCCATTCCGTAGACTTAATGTTACACAAAATTCGCCACTATGTAGAATCCTAGCGACATTTGACTCTTATTCTTACGGTGCTGATATTTTCATACTCCATATGTTCAACTCCATAAATTCAAAAAATTCTTGAGAATTAAATTAGGTACCTAACTTTTGTGGAGCCGCTTATCATTTTGTGAATTATGTTGCATTAATTTTTTTATATCTAGTTTATAGAGGTAGTTGAATTTTCATTTTAACACGTTCGCGACGATAGCCTGGTTGTATACCGATAGGTAAATTCAGGACGAAAATTTTTTATGTCTCATTTTTGTTAATTTGTGTTTTTTTAGTATTAATAAAGTGTTTTTGAACAGTAAATATGGGTTTTTTTTGTTTTTTCTAACTAAGCTCTTTTGTGTTCTAGAGCATGTAAAGTTGCAAATAAGTATGTAATTTTTTAACTTCAAAAAATATTTTCGTACATGTCGATGTCACTTTCTACTTCTTGCACAGGCGTATAGTTTTTATCTTTGTCACTCTCGTCTATTTCAATATCACTATCGCTTTGATCACTCAAATGTTCTCCAAATTTTAAAAAAGTTTGACCTGTTCTTTTCATGTTTAAATTCTTACAAATAACCAACCGCACGCTATAAGACACAAATCATAACTAAAAGTTTTAAAGAAAAACGATAATAACCCTAATTCCATACTCTTTTCTTTAACAATTATTGTATTGCTTATCTATATCTCGGACAATAGGTGACAATCCTGATTTATGAGTTTATGGTTAAGTTTACCCCGATTGGGTTTTTCTAGGAAATTACATAAATACAATGGTTCGTTCCATCATGTTTATAAGAGACAAAATTATGTGGAACGAAACTACTAATATTATCTAAATTTTTATAAGACGAATACACAAATGTATATTGGTACCTTTTAATGTCCGAATTTTAAATGTTATTTCATAAAAGTTAGTCTAGCAGTCAAGGTCGTTGCAAAAATATTTATAGGGGAGGAGAAGATACCAATTCCCGACTTGCATTATGGAAATGCCATCTCATATTATGAAAATCCCATATTATTAAAATACCTACTGGCCAAAAAAATATGAATGAAAAGTTCCCTCGTTTCTTTTTTTTTACTAAATTTATTACTATTTTACCAACTTTCCCTGTTAAATTTTCAACTCAAGCGTGGTTGGAAGGAGGGAGGAAAGGGGTGCTTTTTCTTATTCATGATGTATGCTCAGTTTTACGTGAACCTAATGTACAAGGAGAATTCTTTAAAAAAAAACGTTTCGGAGTTAAATGAAGAAAGAGTGCTTTATTTACACACCTATAAAAATGCAGGAATTTTAAATATTTATATTTATGCAGAATTTTTTTATCATGCATTGATTACATCGACTAATAAAAGGTATACATTCAAAAGTAATTAATACATAATATTTTTTTAATAAAAAATAATATATAAAAAAGTATACTTATTTCAGTGATCGTTGATAGTGACCTCACATTCTCCGTCATTTACTATCTAGCATGGTGTTTACATTAGGTTAGAAAAAGGACTAGTCCTGACGTCACTGAAAGAATTTCATATAGGTATATATTCTTAAATGATACAATTAATACACAAATATGTATTTTTTCCCCATTTCATGGTTTTATTATATTATATTAATCAGGTACCTACTTTTAATAATTTCATTTACTTTTGTTACTATGTTACAATATACCAAAATACAATAAATTCTTGTAATTATTAAAAATAATATTTTTTCATTATTAACTTTAAATATCCATTATTGACCGTTTAACTGTTTAACGTTAAAAGTTACATTTTTCACCCGCATACAAGGAAGAAAAATGGCACTTTTTCTTCCTCCTCCGTTAGGGAAGAAAAGTCTCCCTTTACCTCAATACACATTTTTCGTTTTTCTTATAAAATTTATTTTTCCTCCCTCTAGTGTACAGGCATTAAATATTATGAGTAATTTGTTCTTCAATTAATTATTATAATTATGTATGTTCATTCGCTTTAGATGTTATATTTTGCCAGGTTTTTCAAATATTGTTGTGAAGTACAAGGATAAATCGGAATAAAACTAAATTTTATCGTAGAAATTTTTATGTTCGAAAGGGAGAAAATTAAATACATTCCTCAGGAGAAAAGTTCGTTTCAGTGTCGTACCCATAAAAAAGGTTTGGAGGGAGCAAGCCCTAATAAAATACATAGGGATTTAATATATATTTTTTGAAGGGTCGAGGCGAGACGAGACGAGACAGAGGTTCTTTCGAGCGAGAGAAACGGGCTCTCGTCGAGACGAGAGTCACATTTTCTCTCGTCTAACGAGACGAGACGAGAGAGAGATTTCTCTCGTCTCGTCGAGAGGCAACACTAATATATATTTATGAAATAAATTACTCGATACCACATAATAGGTAAAAGTATTACATCTTCACCAATTCAGTTTTCTTGAAATATTCTGTCGGCATGATGAAACCAAGTTCCCAGCTGTATTTTATCAGCTATCAGCAAGACGCTGGATTCAGAACGAGCTGAAAATAATGTAATATATACTTGGCGTAACTGCTGTTCGTCACAACTTCCGCAATTATAACAGTAGTAGTTTTTATCATAATTGAAGCCGATTATCTTTACTTGAGGGTAACTACTTGCGAATAGTTAAACATAGATGCCAATTCGAATGCAGCAGTTGAATCAGGCTGCACACTCAGCCATTTGAGGCCGAATTCGAGTGAAACACAATTGTTGAACGAACCAGACAATGGGAGTGGGGGAAAGTAGTCTACAAGGAACGGGAAATAAACTTTAACTATTAATTTTCAGTTATCGTTCATGGAACAAAAGACTTCAAAGTGTCTTTCGCACTCCGATAAAACATGTTTTAGAAAGCTTCTATAAATACTACCTCTATATACTCCCTAGCAGAGAGTTAAACGTTATGAATGGCCTTCATATTTAGTTCTCGACGTTCACAATATAGCTATAATTAAGTTCGTTAAGGCAACGCATTATTCTACAAACAATTACATGAATGAAAATTTAGGAACAGAAATCCTAATGTCAATTAATATTCTCATTTTGTGCCAAAAATACATTTTTCTAGCTTGCAATATGTATCTCACCAAAAATCATGTCATTCTAAATTTGCACATCACACATTTCAGTAGGTCTAAAAAACTTTCATCGGTGAAAAGCGATCGCAGTCAAAAGTAATTATTTAATTAATATATTAAGTACAATAATGTAAATTCCCTTCAACACTGAATAAATTTCACATACATGTATTGGCGTGTTTTTTATGATAATTTTTTCTGAAATACATTCATATATATATGTAGCCTGTCTAGCACCACGTTTTCTGAACAGCCTACCGAAAAATCTCTCTATTCACACATATCATTCGTATTTGTGGTTGGACAGAATGAAGAAGTTTTAGTGGAAGGGGGGAGAGATATATGGTCATCATTTTTCAATTAGTGTTTCTGAGTGATATAAAATGAAATATGATAGCGACACTATTTTGCAAAGAATATTTATATTAAATCCACAGACAGCTTCGGCTTGGTGGAACAAAAAAGACTTATGTAGGATTTGTGAATGCTTTTACATCAGGGTTAGATATTGGAAAATGTTATTATTTCCGCTTTTACATCTCTTTGGTTGAGATTTTGTATAATGCTGATTCTTGATTCAATTATTATTGTTACTATATACAGTTTTATTTTCATTTATATATATATATATATATATATATATATATATATAAATGAAAATAAAACTGTATATGGTAATAATAATTGAATCAAGAATCAGCCTTATACAATATATATATATATATATATATATATATATATATATATATATATATATATATATATATATATATATATATATATATATATATATATTGAAATTAGAAAAAAAAATATACTATATATATATATATATATATATATTTTTTTTTTTCTGGTATATTCTTCAGTTGCTGCCAAAATTCAACCTTCTAGGTTTTCTGAAGGGTTTAGATTAAATTAATTTTTATTTTTTCAGAAGGACGAACGTTTTACTCAACCGCCTCTATTTTCATGTAGATTTATTGGTTTTTTCTGAGGTTTTGCGCACCTCTGCAGCTCCTGCAGATTAAGTGAGAGGATTAAAATTTGGTACGTGAATAAAGAGGATGTTAGGAAAGTGCCTTTTGAGGATTTCAACTATATTCTTCAATCTCCGCCAGTTTATTGTAGAGATATCATGTTCTTTCCTTTATTTTAAGGGTTTTATCCCAGCAGCTGCTTCATATTGAGTTAGATATTTTAGGTATTGATGGTTTCAACTTTTCCGCCGCTATTTTGATATAGGGATTTGGGATTTGCTCACTTTCATATTACCTTCGAATTGCATTGGAGGGTTGATAGTAAGTATGCATAAAAGAACAAGAATCAGGAGAATATACGACTTTGAAGACGAAGCTCTATATTGTCTATTATGATGCATAGAATGTCCACGAAGAAGAATATGGAATTGTTTTGAGCAAGAAATACGAATTAATCTTTCTGTAATGAAATTAAGGTACGAACAAATATTTTTTGAATTTGAAATGGGTGTACCTACTTATCAGAACGTATTCTGAGATAGCTACCATAAAAAGATATAATTGTTAGGTTATGTGTTTAACTAAAATGAATTTATTTTCACTAAGGCTGATGCAAAAAGTTCTCAAAGTGTATATAATTATTTCATTCATTTTATTCCAGAATAAGTCCAAGTAAATTGAATAACTTCCATGGGATTCATTCAAAATTTCTTGTGTTGCCAGATCTCTTGCAAAATTGCTCAGATTTAGAAATAACCTGTTGGAAAATAATTTTGTAATCCGTTGTATTATACAGGATCTTACGGTTATCCTTTCACATACCTGCCACCACAATTTCTCCATAAGGGTGAAGAGATGCACGTGCATATATATTGCTGAAAGTGCAAACGAGAGTACTGACATAACGGTAATATGGAACACATTTGTTGAAGTAGATAACGCATAATTAATTTCTTCAATTATATATTATTCTTCAATGAAGTATGTTTAGTTTTGAATCCTCTTCTTATTCAAGTTTTTGCCACTTGTGCACTCCTGAATATGGTTCTCTCTTCGACTCTCCATCTTTGACAATCTTTTGCCATGTGTTGCTATACTTCACCTAATTGACGCTAAATATCGTCTACCTATATCTTCGAGATCTTCCTCATTCAAAATACATGATGGGAAGACTAGAAAGCAAACTATGGTTTCGACAATCGATCAATATAATATACAAAATTGATATTCTGAACATTTTCCCTGGACATAAACTTCTCATGCATCTAGGACGGCACTGTAAATGAAAGAGTGCGATGTAATAACGTGCCCTAATGAAATTGAAATATATGATGCATCCTCCACTAACATATCTGTTGAATATTGCGTGAAATTCGACCAGACTCTGAACGTGCTTCATGAGAGTCGAATTCACTCCATCTATTTTCCGTAAAAGTGGAACCAAGTGTGGGTAGATAAGCTTCAAGATAAAAACTAGCAAGACCAATGTGTCTGTAAAATTGATGCACACATCCATTGCGGCTTATGAGGGATTGTGCAACTCCGTTCAATGGTATTTTTGAGTAAACCTGATATTCGTTCCTGATTGAGAACGAAAAACTGTAAATTGCATAAACAAGATTTCAGCGTCATTTGAAGTCAGTCAGAATATAAGCCGTGTTTGGAAAATCACCAAATCTTTTAAGTCATTGAAGCTGCAGATTATTGGAATAAAAGCTCAACTGGGAGAAAAATAATTTTGATAAACCGCAAACACGAAATGGTTTTTAAAGAAGAGCGTTCTACAATAATATCTGCTAATATTGATTCCGAGTGATTCTGATCATTTTTGCGACTTACGTACCCCACAAATCAAATATTTTCAAATTACCAGAAGTATTGAGCTGTATTTCAGTTTGCATTGCTCATAATGATTTTTTAATTATACAAGACAATGGTGTATGCTTTGTCTGCTTTATTCGATATCGCTAGAGAGATTTCTGAATTTGACGATCTTGCCCGTCTGGCAATATTTTTCTCAATTACCCTTCTTGATATCAGAAAATTTTTCTAATTTATCCATTGACTCAAGTGATCAGGTATGCTATCAAGAAAATTTTCAATAATGTGAATTTCAAAAGGAATAGAATTTTAAGTTTTGTTGAAACTCTTCTATATGTATAAAATTCTATATTGGTAAAGGTTGATTGGTCAATATGTTGATCAATATAATTTTCAGCTATCAGAATCTGTTGTGTTCAAAGAAAAGGAGTAAATATATATATATATATATATATATATATATATATATATATATATATATATATATATATATATATATATATATATATATATATATATATATATATTGTTTTATATTATACAGATGAATAGATGGAAATGTAAATTTCGGTTTGATACTAATCTAGAGGAAATGTTTCACAATAGAAAGTGACAATACTTTGGAATATAATTTAAATGGAACATACACAGCAGAGAATAATTTGATATTTGAAATAATCACTTAGTTTTACGTTTCGCGTTTTCTCGTGATGCAATATCTGACAAAAATGTTCGTAGAAAAATCAATTTACATTAGAAACTGATTGAAAAAATTTCATCATATAATTGCAGTTACACTTTTTCGAAAACGATTTTTTGATGAAGTATTCCCAAATGTTCTCAGAGTTCGGTTCATGCATGTTCGGAGAAATATTTTTAGAGAATGCCTTTTTGATATCAGATTTGTGTCTAACGCCGTATTTTCATATAAAATATGCATCAATTCTGTTTTCAACTCACAGCTCACGATTGTTGTCTAGGGTACCTATCTAAAAAGTCTACCACTAAGATATATATATATATATATATATATATATATATATATATATATATATATATATATATATATATATATATATATATATATATATTAATATAAATATATATATATATATATATATATATATATATATATATATATATATATATATATATATATATATATATATATATATATATATATATATATATATATATATATAGGGGAAGGTCGGGTAAGTTAACGATGTTAACAGAAAAAATTTATTTCTACTCGATATTGAATTCATTTTTCAAATTGTTTATTTATATATAATAATCAACATCTAACACACATAAAATAAAATATTATCGAAAAAACTGAACTGTTTTGTTCACAAAAATTTAAAATCAAGTAGGTACTAGAGAAATTCGTCATCTTACCCGAAGGTAGGCTAAGATGACGGACATATGAGGGTAAGTTGAAGAATATTAGCATAAGTCGCATATGAATGCTTGTATACCAGAATATTCGTTACTAGATTCATGCCACCATCTCAAGCATTGCGAGCACTGAATCTAATCTTCTGTAGGTGGATTTTTGAAGCGCTAATCGCAATCTAAACAAAATATAATTTCTTCGTCATTTTCATGGTTTTGCATGCTTTTTTCTTCTCGTTTTTGGTTTTTTTCTGATTTTTAACATATTTTTGTTTTTTCAGTCGTCTTGAATCTTCTTTCTGCCTTTCATTTTCTAGCTTCTCCTCCAACTGTCTTTTCATTATTACCAGTGATGATACTGGCAGTCATTTTTCTACTCTTTCTGTCATCTGGTTGTTCATATTTTGGAAAAAGCATTTTTGCAAGATTCACCCCCATATACTGCCTCCAACGCAGCAGTCAAACTCACTTCGCTCCAGGACCGCCTTTCGGACCTCCAGGTATATTTTTGTGGCATTCTATCAGATGAAATGAATTTACTATGGCGAAACTTTGTACGCGGATAAGATGACAAAGTTTGTCATCTTACATATATATATATATATATATATATATATATATATATATATATATATATATATATATATTTATATATATATATATATATATATATATATATATATTTATATATATATATATATATATATATATAAATATATATATAATATATATATATATATATATATATATATATATATATATATATATATATATATATTTATAATTATGAATGTATATGAATTTGAAGTTGAAGTCTCAACCTGCATACTCTTCAGAGTCATCTCAGAGTAGACAGGGAGCAGTACGGTTAGTGGAGTAGGTAGGTTGAGACCACGATTCTGAATTATTTCCCTTCTAATTCTCTTCAAGATGGCTTCGCTAAAGTGTCCGAAACGTCGAGATATATCAAATCTTTTACGCTGTTTATACCGTGAACCAAGTTTTTCATATATATATATATATATATATATATATATATATATATATATATATATATATATATATATATATATATATATATATATATATATATATATCTATATATATATATATATTATATATATATATATATATATATATATATATATATATATCTATATATATATATATATATAATTATATATATATATATATTTATATATATATATATATTTATATATATATATATATATATATATTCATTTATATGTATTGAGGGGCTCTAAACCGGTCTTTTATACAAATATTTTGATCTCAGATGAATTTCAAAAAACTGCTTTGTTTCGAAGATATAGGACGAAAAATTCCGTTTTGTTGGTTTTATAACCATTAAGGTATCTGGAATGAATGTATGGCGTAGGATATAGGTAGTTATGCAAACAGCCATTCTCATAGGTTATTGTACCTTGTATATGAAATTATACATAAAATATTTGTTAACAAAATATTATTGTCTATAATCTTTTTTACCTCGTATCTTCAAACAAAAAGATATTCTCAAGAAAATCCGAGAACTCTCCTTTATTTTCTGCCATATGTTATATTATATATATATATATATATATATATATATATATATTTATATATATATATATATATATATATATATATATATATATATATATATATATATATATATATATATATATATACCGAAAACTTAATGAAGTGCTTTAATTTAATAATCTTGATCATGTGGTAATAATACACGGATTCTACTGTGTCAGGTTTTGAAGAATGAATGGCCCTAGGCGTGGATTCAGATAACTAAATTAAGAGGAAAGTAACGATCAAAAATGAAATATTTTCATTGCGTTTCTCATACGTGCATTTCTCATACGTGGACGTATGAGAAATGAGTTTCCACAGTTTGTGCTTTGTACTTCTGTTTATGGGAAATTGCGTTCATATATAAGAAATCACTTTTTTTGAAGTAAATGAAATGGAGTATTCAGACTACAATTTTTTAACTAGGATGATGTACACAAAAGAATATTTATCTAATGATTAACACTCTCAATTCGCTTAGTTATCGTTGAAAATCTCCTAATTTTCAACTCAGGTTAGGATAAATTCACTATAAAACTTTGCTAATTGAAAATGAAAATATTTTCAATTTAAAAAGAAATTTTTTTTTACATTTCATCTATATAATAAAACAAAAGTATTATGGCTAGCTGAATGATTTTGAAGAATTTGTTTTTAACACTGAGATATAATAGTGCTCATATACCATTGTTGATACACAGAACAAAAAACGTACGTGAATATAATGAATAAAACCATTGAGATAATGTATTCGGACATCAATTTTCAACCGATGCTCAAGTTCATTGATTCAATCTATTATTATTGATTGCTTGATGTTCAAGTGATTATATCAATCCCCGAGAGGCATTGATTTCATCACCTGGATTTCAAAACAAAGTACATTCTACTAATGATCATTGTGTATCAGTCAATCAACATCCAGCATGATATTAATGTTTTCTGTACATCAACCGATCACCTGCAGTCATTGAATTAAGGAATCCAGGACATTGACTCAATCAGCGATACATTGATTCTAAGCCATGCGCACAATGACTTTCGAACATCGTTCAATGTTCGAAGACGTTAATATAATGTAAAAATACATCAATCTGAGCCTACTGGTTGCACATTTTGTTTTCATAAATAAAATAGACTAGACTTATATATATAAATATATATATATATATATATATATATATATATATATATATATATATATATATATATATATATATATATATATATATATATATATATATATATATATATATATTATATATATTATATATATAATATATATAAATATAATATATATATATAAAATATATATATATATAATATATATATAATATATATATATATATATATATATATATATATATATATATATATATATATATATAATAAATATAAATATAAATATATATATATAAATATATATATATATATATATATATATATATATATATATATATATATATATATATATATATATAAATTATATATATATATATATATATATATATATATATATATATATATATATATATATATATGCATATAGTAACAGGTTTATAATTGCCAATAGGGAAAAAATGTCTATATATTATTGCTAATGCTCCAAGCAATTATGATGGCACTGTCGAACGAGTACGTTGCAAAGATAACTACAAACAGACACAGATTCATTGAATTGGAATAATACAATTTATTTTTCAAATATTGACATAAGATATGTGTTTTACTGTATACAATTCCTGGATTAGCGCGAGGTTTAAAAAAAAGTATTCAATAAACGACCAAAACATAATACTTTCTGGAGAAAAACTTAAATTGGAAACATAAATAATATTTAAACAACTATTAACAGCTCTTATAACATTGAAAAACTTATATCTAATTCCATCGAAGTATGTATATAACTCTCCTTGAATTTTTGTTATATCTTCGCCAATTGCGAACACAAATGATTGAATTGAAGTTTTCAGCGAATTTAAAATGTATATCCATTCTTCAATTTCTTGTGGTGTTTTTGCAAGATATAAAAATGAGTGCTGTAAGTGAAAATTTTTTGGTATGCATTTTTCCAGTAATATCGTTCTTTACAACTTTGTTGGTGGCTGCTTCATCTCGCCCATCTAGAAATAAAAATATATTATGGTCAAAAATGAAAAAGGTGAATTCCAGATTTTAGAAAACTGATTTTCTTTTTCATTGGGACTCTACTTTTTAATGAAATGAGTATGTTATGAACTTTAAATGATGTTCACGAAATATGTATCAAATTATTCTCAAGCTGTCATTTGATTTCATAACAAATGAAAAAAGTGTTCTCTTTCAACCCTGACATAGAATAATAATATCAAGCTCTTTTGAACTACTATAACATTAGCATCACGGGGTGAACACCATTCACTGAAATACACAATCTACACAAGCAGATACTTACTTTCCTCGATATTTTCGATTTCCAATGGGCCTAGTAAATACTCAATCGCCTTGTCTTTGACATTGCCATTGAACAGAAATGCAATAATTTTCACAGTTTTTGAGAAAAAAAAATTATCATTTTCGTTCTTCATGTGAGTCCATATCGATCTAGAAGTAAAGTTATAATAGTTAGTTGCAACTATAGCTATATTATACCTATTGAATGTAATAGGTAATACATGAAATTATACAAGATAAAATTGAAAAATTCATGAAAAATATACTTGTTGACCATGGACAATTTAATATATTACATAAAATGAACAAGGAAAATTCTTCAATAATTTTAAAAAAAACATACCTACGCCACAGTTGCACAGTAGACATCTTATGTCAGAAAGTTTGTCTTCTAGCGACGGGTTTCTGCATTTTCGATCTCAGCTGTGAATTGTTGTTTCCAATATCTTTGGTGGAGGCACTCTGGGTTGTTATACAGATAGTTGTCCGACCATGATTTGTATTGAGGAAAAGTAAATACTGAATTAATATGAAGGTGCTTGGAATATTTCGGGTCTACTTCAGATCCAGATCGTCAAGTATCGTCACAACCTGCAATAAATGATTATTTTTCAAGATGATGTTGAAATAGTGTAGACCGTCCAATTTTAGTGAATAGTAGATTTTTTGTAAATACAATTTTTCTTTTCAGTAATTTACTGAATTTAACAGGGGTATTTAGCAAAACAATGTATGAGCAAGTTCCATTATTGAGCATATCTATTCTATAGCAAAATTCATAGTAGTTCGCGAAATAATATAAAAATTGTTCAAAATGCAATATATTTATATATTTTTTACAATATAAGTGCTCGAAACACGCCATGTTTTTATTCTTTCGTCTCTTTCAACACTGTTCAGGGTAACTACTTATTTTTTGAGATTGTATTCTGGCAAAAAATATTTTCGTAACTTTTATTCAAATGTTATAAAAAACTAACAAGATTTAAAAAATACAGTTACTGTACTTACCACCTTCTAAAGAAACGGCTTCCACAAAAATTTACTTATTACACAAATAACACTTCACCGTTTGGCTGTTAGCGTTAGATAGATACTCGTATAGCGATTAGGCGGAAATTTGGCATATTTTACGTTGAGACGGTGGGGGTGCAGCCAGAAATTCATCAATCGATGATTCTTTAAGCATTGTCCCAATGCTCTCGGACATTGACCGAATGACTTAATACATTAGGTGATGAATGCAGTGCATTGCTATGATGAACTATACATAGGTTAATGTTTTCAATCATTAATGTTATGCCTATTGAACATAGCTTTATTAAAAGAGGGATTATGACAATGTGTCGTGATGATTAAAGGTACATAGTATTAATCACTATGTGGTCATTAACTTGATGTATTTTGCACATTGCTCCGATGTAAATAACATTATGATGATGACTATTTTCATTAGATTCATGATTTAATTACATTATCATAATGGCCTAGATTTCATTATAACAACAAAATCGTTGATTGATCAATCACAGCAATTCATTATTATCGATGAATTTTGGACATTGTCCTAATGAAAAATACGTTATGATAATGAATATGCGGTCAATCATTGGCAGTGATTGATATCAGGCTCATTATTATTTTCTGTGTGCAAGGTAGCTTCATCTGATAAAACTTTATACTAAAATCTTGGTATCTCAGTTTACATAAATTTTAGAACTTAAAATATCCGGACACCCTACTGCGTAGCACTAGGAATGATAAAACCTCTCGGCGCATGTGCATGTCGTCAATATTTTTTGAATGTATTATATAAATTAAAAAACTACACATTAAATGCTATCATCTTATTTCATTATTGTAAAAATCGGTTTAGGTTCAAGATTTATAGATAGCACCATTTTTGTCTATGGACAAAAAAATCAAAAAAACGATATAATTTTTCAACTCTTCGTGGGGAAAAATTTTTGAAAACACTTTTCTTATGAAATCATATGTGTTTTATCGATATCCGTTGAAATTTTTAAAATCGGACCATCTACTAACATTTTGTCGTGAGACTATAACCCCTTAGCTTCGCCTCGGGGTAAAAAAAGGTTACAATATTAAATTAAATAGTGAAGTGTTGGGTAGGTAATCCTTCGAGATAACTTTCACAAACTATATCAGATATTAAATATATTTAGCAGGAGGAATAATTTAAAACTATTTGTTCATTCAAAAGTTCAATTTCACTTCTTTACTCTCTCTATGTAAAATATGGAAATCTGTATTGAATCGATGATAATGATATAATAAATGATTAGATTAATAATAATCTCTTTTACTAAATAAATTGAACAAGGAAAATTCTTCAATAATTTAAAACTTTATGGAACAACTTTTCAAGGGAGCTGGATATATGTATTCCACGGCGAGAAATTATTGAATTTTCCTTGATCACTTTATGTAGTACATTAAATTGACCATGGTCAACTTGTATATTTTTCATGATTCGATTTCTTTTATTATTTTCAAAATAGTGCTTGTCTCCTTCAATTTTTTTTTTCCAAAGTTTTTATTTGTTCTGAGAATATACATTCTGTTAGAATCGCCACATGAGTATTTGTAGGCACTCGACTATGAAAATTTATCGTTTTTGATGTATTGCTTTTATATACCGAGCTAAAGATTTGTTCGTGCGATATTGATATCTTTATTTGAAAAAGTTGATGTCAGTTTTTCAGGGTTACCGATTTAATTTGAAATATTGAATTTGTTGTCAACATATTTGGAAATCAGGTTTCGTTGCCTAACAAATTTTTATCGAAACAAACCTTCAACAATGAATTACTTTCTAACTGTTCTATGAGTACTTTTTTCTAATTCAAATTAGTGATATCAAATGACAAACTTCGGCGTTATGTGATAAATCAATATTTTCAATTTTTTCGACTATTTTCAATAATGATGATTGTTATTGAACTTTTTGTTCAATACTTATACCTACCTTTTAAATTTCTGATAATATTCATAAATATATAATTGCATATAAACACCATCATAAATAAAATAATGAAATCTAAATTTCCACTAGTTTGATTAAATAAATATATAGGACAGGTTTCGTTACGCTGTACCATCATCAGATACAAAGAGTAACTGATTTGCTCATTGAAGGATCACCTACTAATCACTTTTGAATTTTTCCTTGTAATCGTTTCTTTTATGTACTAAAATTTATGTAAGATTCAATTATAGTTATCGTTAAAATCAAACATGTATTTTTCTAGTAATATTATTCAACATACAATAAAGAAAATAATGAAATTTTCAGTAGTTTAATCAAGTAAATGAATATGACGGATTTCGGTCCACTGTACCATCATCAGATACAAAGAGCAACTGATTTGTTTATTAAGTTCAATTGAGATATAATAGAAATATTTAACTTAGCAATAAGTTTTATTCAAAAACATTCCATTAGCAAAATTAAATTAGATTGAGTATAAAGCAAAATTAAATTGATTTCATTTAATTCCGTCCAAATATAGTAAATTATGAATGAATTACTGAAGCACATGATTTTCTGCTTGACGTCAGTTGCGGCATTTTAACAAAGGGAACTGAGAATGTATTTGTCCTTTCTGTGGGCTATTTTCATTAGTTAAATAGATTACGGAAAATCGAGGCAATTATTACAAGGCGCTTGACGAATATATACGGCCTTACCATCATATGTCCACCCTTTGGTTCGATTCTCAGAAAAAAGAACAGAATGATGGAAGCTCCCCTATTATATCACCAGAATCATTAAGAATGCTTTGTTATAACTAGACTCTATTAATGAATGACTTACGTCAGTTTCTTCAAAACTATCCGCGCATTTTGATACTTATGTACAGCATACAGAAGCAACAGCCTCCGTTCAGTTTTGGATTCAAGTGTAAAGAAAACAACAAAGAAAAAAAATTCATTATATGTTTTTGATTGTTCTTGAAAGGTCATTCGAACTGATAATTCAAATAAGTAACTATTTCACCATATATTCACGATACACATTACATTATGAAAAGTAAAAATAAATACATGATTAGAAAATAGTAATCATCAACAGTAGATAACATAACAAGAACTTCCTCGTGAAAAATTCCGTTAAGTACGAATTAGTTCTATAATTTATTAGAAATCCAGTGTGCGATTGAATTTGTCAGCCAATATCAAAACTTTTTGATAAAGCCACGAATGTCGTGGCGAAACGTCAACTTTTTAATAAAATCGAGTTTTTTAAGATTCAACAAGCCTTTTATTGCTAATAATTTTCAAGAGATAAGAAATAGTTCACAGGCAACAACAATTCGAATAAATAATTATATATATATATATATATATATATATATATATATATATATATATATATATATATATATATATTATATAAATATATATATATATTATATATATATATATATATATATATATATATATATATATCTATATATATATATATATATATATATATATATATATATATATATATATATATATTCTGAACTGAGAAGGTTCGTGTTTGATTTTAGGCGAAGAACGTATTAAAATAAAGGCTAAACAATTCACACATATATTAACACATGGCTTGAGTTTCGGTGAGACCTTCTTCAGATGCTAAGGTCAAAACCGATTGCACTACTCGAACTCATTCAAGAACAACAAAGATTTATAAAATAAATAATGTAGAAAGGGTAAAACAAGTGATATTTTAGTTAGGTATTAGGCAGGGAATTCCATACATAACTGCAAGTTAGGTAGTTCTGTGAATTTGAAGAGATGGAGAAGCCAGCTTCTAGTATGGCGAAAATGATTCAATTTTTATATTTAATACTCTGTAGCGATTCTAGTAAACTTAGTTTTATTCCCTTATTTTCCCGATTTTATTGTCCGAAGTGAATGTGTGATTTTCATAGATCACATGGTTTGCGTAATATGAAGGCTTAATTATGGGAAACCCTCTGAGCCCTTTGTTGGCGGAAGTGTTTATGAATAATTTCGAACAATTAATTCATAGTCACCCTATCAATATACAACTAATTTATTGGTTCGTTTATGTAGAGATATTATTAGTTGTTTTGCTAGGTAACTCCACACATTCGTTTACTCTTTACACCCTGACAAAACTCTATGCATTACTTAAATCTAAAAGTAACGAAATTGTATAACAACATAGCTTTTATATTTTTTACAAATCATCACACGTTCTACATAGTACATCAGTAAATGTCAGCTTTAAATAGAACGGTTTATTGTTTAGTAAATATTCAAATTTCAAACGTTAATTTCAACATCTAGAAGAACATACCTAATTGAACAGATTGCCGTAAATAATAATCACAACCCCAAAATAGTAGATAATATGAAATAATTTCAAAAGGACGATATTGCAGATGTACCTCCTTATCCGAGAGAATATTAAATATATATATATATATATATATATATATATATATATCTATATATATATTATATATATATATATTATATATATATATATATATATATATATATATATATATATATATAATATATATATTATATATATATATATATATATATATATATATAAAGCCTAACTTATATCAAAAATTCGAGTATAAAACAATAATCAATTATATCTAAGCACAATATTAGTATTGCTTTCCGTACCGGAAATAACTGAGGAAAACATATAAAGAGCAATAAATGATAAAAAGTCCACAAAAACAATAAATCAGAAGTGTATAAAATTAAATGCGGTAGTTGTGATGAGTTTTGTGTTGGCAGAAGTTCAGACCAGAATGTCAGAACATAAACACAGCTTTGTTGATTAAAAATCGAATTCATTTTATGCAAATCATTTAATCCATGAAAATCACACAATCAGTTCACACTTTTGAATATTGAATGTGGAAAATAATGGAATAGAACTGAACTTCCTAGAATTTCTACAGATTAATAAATATAACCATTCAGGCCTCCCAATTCAATGGGAGGCCAGATTGACCATACTACAAGCCTCCTTCTTAATCCATTCGATATTACAAAACTACCTGACCAGCATTTCAGAATGGAATTCGCTCCCCAATTATTTGTATACATCATTGTTTATACCATTTCTACTTAATTTGTTATATACATGTTTGTTATTATAGAATGTACTCCACAAATTTAATCCGTTTGCACGTTCACCGAAACTTTCGTAATGCGTTATTTTTATTAATATAGGTACGTGTAATTGATATTTAACTATTGATTCAATTAATATATATATATATATATATATATATATATATATATATATATATATATATATATATTATATTTATATTAGTTTCAGAGCCTTTATATTATTTAAGGAAAGTATAAGGGTATTCAGACTTTTGTGCATTTCAGTGGTACTCTTTTATTATAGGCTAAGCTTTCGCAACTATTTGTTTTATCTTGGCCTACAATAAAAAAGTACCATTGAAATCCACAAGAGTCTAAATACCCTTATACTTTCCTTAAATATATATATATATATATATATATATATATATATATATATATATATATATATATATATATATTTATATATATATATCTAATATCGAAGTCAAAAAGTCCTAGGTGAGAATTTATGAACTGTATATCTGGTTGTACATGATAGCATTTACATAATTCTTTTTGTAATAGTACTAAGAATTGTCTACTAAGCAGCGCTGTTTAACTTCAATGAGAAGGTATTTTATTTTTGTCATTCACTATTCTTTTATACACATTTTTTTAAATTTCCAGGCTATGATTATTTCATTTAAATAGTTAACAGTTTACATTTTTGATAAATATATATTCTCTAGTTTGATGGCTCTGAGTCGGTTGGTATATGAGTTTTGATAACAAACAATACAATGAAGAAAATTACAGAATATTCTGAATACATTAATTTGGTTAAGCAGAAACTTACTCATTCCAGTGTTTCATTCTGGGTTTCATCTCAAAATAAAATTTCATTCCGGAATGTCAGGAAATAAATACTCTGAAACTTTTATATATTGTACAGACTTTGCTTTAATAATTCCAATTTTTCAGATTATCACTGGAAAAATTTCACGATAACTAAAACTATATATTTTAATCCAGCATCGACTTATATAGCTTTTAAGTTGATTGTTTTCTTCTTATAATTGATGCAAATTATTATAACCTGATATGATATATTTTTCAGCTATTCAGGTGGTAATTAGTTCTTTCTCTTGACGTTTATCTAGTCTAGTGAATTACTCACTTTCAATGATAATATTATGAATGAGGTTATATGAGAGTGATCTTTTATAGCCAACTCTATTGTATAATATACCGAACAGAAGACGTTCACTTCATCGATGATAATATAATTATCAAATATCTTGCAAGAAGTGCTCGCTAAATAATTGATAGGTCAGCTCTCATCTTAATTATAAACAAATCAGACAATCTACATCAACTGCCTTAATTACTTTGCTGGAAGTGCCGTGATGTGAAAATTGTAGAACATTGGTTATTTCCACAGGAGGCTGATGTTTCGTTCAACCCTAGCAATTTACGAAGTTTGGCGTAGTAGGAAAAGTTTTTCAACCCTTTTCACTTTATTGATTTTCTTTCACACCTCACAAATTTGATTCGAAGTGATAGAAATAAATTTGCTCTGTTTATTTTTCTATATTATTTCTCCAATATGAAAAGATGGAAATTTTACTGCAGCAAAGTATTTCCTTTGTTTCCTGTTGAATATATCAATAATAAATAAATAAATATATATATATATATATATATATATATATATATATATATATATATATATATATATATATATATATATATATATATATATATATATATACAAGTAGAGCAGAATTATCGGTATAGCCCGCTTATATGGAAGCAGCCGTTGACACGTGTTTCGGACTCTTTGGTCCTCATCAGAACGGCGTAGCCAAGCATTGGATTGAAAACTTGGAGATGAAAATAGCACAACAAACGAAATCCCCTGCTACGGAAGACAATCACACATTCGTGGCTTATTGTTTGAACTCTCCGGTTTGGGAGATTTGGTCAAATTTCGCCACGGAGGCGATTAATGCCTTCCGCAAGATCTCAGACCGAGTAAATAAACAACAACAAAGAAATAAGTCGCGGGAAAATATTAAACAAGTAGAGCAGAATTATCGGTATAGCCCGCTTATATGGAAGCAGCCGTGGACACGTGTTTCGGACTCTTTGGTCCTCATCAGAACGGCGTAGCCAAGCATTGGATATAAGCGGGCTATACCGATAATTCTGCTCTACTTGTTTAATATTTTTCCACGACTAATTTCTTTGTTGTTGTTTATTTACTCGGTCTGAGATCTTGCGGAAGGCATTAATCGCCTCCGTGGCAAAGTTTGACCAAATCACCCAAACCGGAGAGTTCAAACAATAAGCCACGAATGTGTGATTGTCTTCCGTAGCAGGGGATTTCGTTTGTTGTGCTATTTTCATCTCCAAGTTTTCAATCCAATGCTTCGCTACGCCGTTCTGATGAGGACCAAAGAGTCCGAAACACGTGTCAACGGCTGCTTCCATATAAGCGGGCTATACCGATAATTCTGCTCTACTTGTTTAATATTTTCCCGCGACCAATTTCTTTGTTGTTATATATATATATATATATATATATATATATATATATAAATATATATATATATATATATATATATATATATATATATATATATATATATATATATATATATATATTTTGAAAGTGACGGAGTAATAGTAGTTAAGAACAATATTCTTTCTAAATTTAGGGTATTCCGACTAAAAAAAGGGGGGCGTCTCCAATAACCAGTCAATCTGTACTAAAGGCTCTATATTTCGTCTACTATTACAGACATCATCAGGAGCTAAGATACTACGACTTTAGCTGGTAACTCCAGAAAAAAAAAAACAAGACTCTCTCCACATTGCTTTGTTTGTAATACAATGACGTGTTAACTTTGGCGACACAAAAGGTACAATTTGAAATAAAAATACTTCAGCAGCCATCT
>JARQZK010000738.1:842500-845000 GCA_030704885.1 Cynegetis impunctata
AAACAAATTCAGTTAATTTGGTTTGATGGCTGCCGATGGAGACGCCAATATGCACCGGAAGAAATATATAATTGAAACACACAAATAAATATATATATATATATATATATATATATATATATATATATATATATATATATATATATATATATATATATATATATATATATATATATATATATATTTATATATATATATATATATATATATATATATATATATATATATATGTATAAACCGCGTATACATACACGCGGTTCATTCCGTTAACCAAGTTTTTCAAATACATCCGCCCGCGGAAATCTTTCTGAACATATATATATATATATATATATATATATATATATATATATATATATATATATATATAATTTTGAAAAATGGCAACATTACGAGACAGTCGCAAGCGTTATGATTTATTGTTACTCTAAAATAAAAAATAACTGTCAAACAGGTTTAAAACCGTCATTTCGAAAAGTTAGAAAAAATTCTCAAATCGTGCACCATGGTGTTCATAAAATAACTGTACACGACACTCAACTTCCCTACAAATTTTTGTGCACAAATCTGGAGTGAACACTGTCTTCACACTTCTTCTATAAATAATTTTTAGTTAAGGATATCAGGTTTTTGCCATCTAAATAAACTAAGTGTTTACAGTATCCTCAAACCCAAATATCAGGAGGAGTAAGATTGCAGGATCTGGCGGGCCATTATACCGATCCAGGCATTTGGTAATATTATATCTAAAAACTCCCGCACTTGTCTAGCATAATGAGGAGTCTTGTTGAAATATAATGTCTGGGAGTCATGTTTTTTCCATGACATGAAGTTTTTGGGCTATCGTTAGGGTTATTTGATATTTTCCTCCCTTGCACCCTGGGTCCTAAGAGTCAAGGTTAGGGAGATATATTTTTTTGAATTTTTTCATTCAGTTGACAATAGTGAATTTCATATATCACATACAGTGAAGAACGAAAATTCTTCAATAATTATCAAACAATTTTTCAAGGGAGCTGGGTTATATATAATCATGAGTATGTGCAGCGACTTTAGTATGCTCTAGAATCCCATACACCACTCTTGCAGAGTAGACATCCTCATATCAGGAAGTATTTGTTTTCGCGACGGAATTCTGCATTTTCGATCTAAACAGTGAACACTTGGTTCCTAATATCTTTGGCAAAGGTCGCTATGTTGTTATCCATATGGTAGTTCAGCCGCGATTTGTATTGGGGAACAGTTAGAAATATGTTAATTCACTCCGAGTCAAATCTGGTGTACCGCAGGGATCCCATCTTGGAGCTCTCCTTTTTTCAGTTTATATTAATGATATCTCGAACTGTTTTTTGCATAGCCACCACAGCTTGTATGCTGATGATTTAAATATTTACAAACAGGTTAGAAGCTCTATTGATTTAGCTTTGCTCCAGGAGGATTTGAATCAATTGTTTGAATTTTGTGAGAATAGGTATCTGATTCTCAATGCACAAAAATGTAAGCATATAACCTTTACTAGAAATGTTAATGTCTTTTCCACTTTCTTATCTGTGGGAGGATGTATGGTGCGGAGGTTGGATCAAATTAGGGACCTTGGAATTATTTTCGATGCTACGCTGTCATTTGCAGTACACATTGACACTATCGTCAAAAAGAGTTTCAAGATGTTGAGTTTTGTACTGAGAGTCACAAAAGGTTTTAAGTATTGAGTCATATTGACGATTTATTGTTCTTTGGTTCATAGTAATTTGGAGTATGCGAGTGTTGTTTGGTCTCCCCATTATCACAATTATATTAATCGTATCGAGAGTGAACAGAAGACATTTTCTAGAAATCTTACTTTCAGATATAGTGAAAATTTTTATTTGAGAAATTATAACGTTATTTTACGTTATTATAAGGTCTTGAGTTTGGAGCACAAAAGGATGTATTTTGATGAAATATTTTTGTATAGAATTATTAATGACGTATACGATTTTCCGCTGATTGTTTTTTTTCACTGTGCCGCAGTATACAAATCGTCATGGCACTCTTTTCTGAGCTTATTATCCTAAAAGCAAGAACGAATTGATATTATAATTCTGTTTTTCTAAGAATTGCACGTTTTTATAGCAGGCATATTAAAGTTATTGATGTTTTCAATGAAAGTTTAGTTGGTTTAAAAAAAAAACTATGCGGTTATTTGCTTCGTTACAATCACTTCTGAATTTTAGTTCCTTTGATAGATTTAAGTAATTTAAAAATATTGTAATTTCTGTTTCTACTGTTGTTTTTATTTAAATTTTACTCTTCTTCTTTGTTGATACATCTCAATAATTTGTGAATTGTTTCCTATGGAATCAACAATTTTCTTCTTTTATGTTTAGTGGATCTCTCTTATTGGGCTTAGGCCTGTTGAGGTCCCCATTTGTAATAAATGAATAATTAAATAAGCTGCACTGAAGAGATGATCTAATAAGCTCGAAATCTGCATTATGAAAGCAGATTTCGCGTGGCAGAA
>JARQZK010000738.1:850000-867500 GCA_030704885.1 Cynegetis impunctata
CCTCTGATATTAGAAATAAACGGAAAGAACTTGTCCTACGCCTTGAAGAGGAGGCACAGAAAGGCGTACAGTGATTAGCATTTCAATAATGAGAACACAAAATGAATTGAGTCAAATATCTTGTTGCATAATATTCATGAATTTCTGCCAAATTCGACAGATCCTAATCGAACAGCGTATATTTATAAACTTCCACATTTTTTTAAATATTATGCATATGTATATATATATATATATATATATATATATATATATATATATATATATATATATATATATATATATATATATATATATATATTCACCTATATGTAGAATTACTTTGTTTGCTGATGACACCAGTGTAACTTGGAGTAACTCTGATATACAAGCCTTACAGTCAATCATAAGTAATGATTTGATGGCTATTAAGACCTGGTCTGATTCAAATGGACTTTGTTTCAACACAGATAAAACTGTAGTAATGTCTTACAGAGGAACCCTACAATCTGTTACCCTAAACAATAAAACAATTCAAACAGTGAACTCAGCGAAGTTTTTAGGTCTTTATATTGATGAGTCGCTCAAATGGTGTACTCATATAGACATATTAACAAAAAAATTATCTTCTGCATGTTTCGCCATTAAAATGGTTTCTAGAGAGCTTTCAATTTCTGCTGCGTTGTCGACATACTTTTCTTTATTCGAATCACACCTTCGTTATGGTTTGCCATATTGGGGTTCATGCAGCCTCTTTCACTTTGAGTCTGTTTTCAGATTGCAAAAGAGAGCAGTTCGTTATATGTTCGATCTGAGCAGAAGGACACATTGCGAATTCTACTTTAAAAAATTCAAAATTCTAACACTTCCTTCACTATTCATATTCGAATCCGTCTGTTTGGTTCGCAAACACATTCATAACTTTTCAGAAAGACCAAATCATAGATATCCCACAAGAAATTCAGATACAGATATTTATTTAATAACGCCCACCTCCGTCTTAGCATAAAACTCCTTTACCTACAATGCCGGAAAGTTATACAATCATCGACCATTGGAGCTAAAATCCTTGAGTACGTACAAAAAGTTCCGAAGTTCGACTAAGGCTTTTCTTTTGGAGAGACCATTTTACTCAGTAGCAGAATTTTATTCTGTAACTGAATTTCACAATGTAACATAGACCCTTGAGATCCACATTTAGTAGCAACATATATTAATGTTTTGTTTTTTTTTTTTTTTTTTTTTTTTTATAATACAATATGTAATATACAAAATTTTTTATATGTATGATAAGTTTAGTTGACAAATAATTTGATTCTTAACATATGTTTATACATAATTGACTGATAAATGTTTTTCTATTTTGTTCTTCTATTCAATAGATTCTTGTTTTGTTTAACGATTGAAAGTATGTTTTGTTTGATTAGTTATCATTGTTAAATTTTATTTTTAATTTTTTATAGGTATGTGCTTTGTCGACAAAATTTTGTAATTTTATAGGACAATAAAGCTGTTTGTTTCTCTCTTTCTCTCTCTCTCTCTTATATATATATATATATATATATATATATATATACATATATACATATATATACATATATACATATATACATATATATATATATATATATATATATATATATATATATATATATATATATATATATATATATATATATATATATATATATATATATATATATATATATATATATATATATATATATATTTATATATATAAAATGTGTCACGACGTTTAGCCCCAACCGTATGAAGAAAACTACTACAAATTGAAACCTCAAAGTTTTGTTCTGTTGCTTGTTTAGTGTGCTCCAGTTATCTCAGATAATGACATCCTTAACTTTCTTATTTCGAATGGAATAGCATATTTTGTATTGAACCATCAATTCATGAAAAATATACCAGTTAACCGTTGTCAATTTCATTTATCTCATAAACTTAACAAGAGAAATCATCAATAATTTGATAATTATCAAAGAATCTTCCAAGGAAGCTTGTTATATGTATTCCTCGATGCCAATTACAAATGCAACAGTGAATTATAGAAAATGTCAAGTCATACCCAACTCAAAATCTGCATGCAGAAAATGCCACTTACTTTTCCTTACTTTTCGAAACGGCTTCACGAAAGATGATGAAATATTGAGACTAATTTTCGCAGATTACTTCGACGGCGTAGTTTAAAATATGAATTTTTGAAGAGAAACATTGCGAACCATGAATACAAAAAACTCCAAAGAACAAAACCTGGTGTCAATGATAGTGAATAAGGAAGATAAAATTGTTATTTTCTATAGACGAGTAGCAAATAAGTTAAAACACAGGCAAGAAAAAGAAATATAGATTTTCATTAACATTTATATATTATATCAAATATTCAGTTTTAGATATGATCTAGAATATTTATCCCAATAAAAAACTGTTCTGAGAGATATCTCTGGAAAATTTGATTTATTTCATTCCGATATAGAAAAACGTAATAGGTAAGTATATATAGAAATATCATGATTATTAAAATTAAAAAGCTGGAATATTCTTTGTGGTTCTAATTCTCAAAGCTGATTTATTATGAGCTGATTCACGTTAAGGGATGTTATAAATTTGAGTCAGGTGAAACAATCATGATAACAATGGGTTATTTGATCACCAGATAAAAAGGTAATAAAATGTAATCGATGACTTTAAATCAATAAAATGAATCTGGCAAACTGAAAACAAAGAAAGAATTCGGATTCGAACAACCAACAACAACTTTATCAGTTTGTCCCAAGAGAAACAAAAAGGGGAAATTTCATGTTTTCATCGTTTCCCTGGCTTTCCAGAGGGGCTTTGCATCTATTCCTAACAGGAAAATAATTGAAAGCTACAGGGTACGTCCAAAATTAAATAAAATTGGAGTAGGATGCACGACATCGAGAATTCTATTTTGAAATTATTTGTAAAGAGCTCAATCAAGTTGTTTTGAATAAGTTTTCTATGAATAATGTTATGAATGTGGTCTAACGAAACTGACACGGACTGAATCGAAAAAATATATAGTGAAACCCATTCTGAGATAATTTTGTTTATAGTTCTTGAAAAACCCACATTTTCTTCAATGACGGAATTGAGATGATTATTGATTTCATATAATTTTCAAGTTTTTATTCTACTCCATATATACCTATATATATATATATATATACATATATATATATATATATATATATATATATATATATATATATATATATATATATATATATATATATATATATATATTTATATATATAAAATGTGTCACGACGTTTAGCCCCAACCGTATGTAGAAACCTATTACAAATTGAAACCTCAAGGTTTTGTTCTGTTGGCTTGTTTAGTGTGCTCCAGTTATCTCAGATAATGACATCCTTAACTTTCCTTATTTTCGAATGGAATAGCATATTTTGTATTGAACCATCAATTCATGAAAAATATACCAGTTAACCGTTGTCAATTTCATTTTATCTCATAAACTTAACAAGAGAAATCATCAATAAGTTGATTATGATCAAAGAATCTTCCAAGGAAGCTTGTTATATGTATTCCTCGATGCCAATTACAAATGCAACAGTGAATTATAGAAAATGTCAAGTCATACCCAACTCAAAATCTGCATGCAGAAAATGCCACTTACTTTTCCTTACTTTTCGAAACGGCTTCACGAAAGATGATGAAATATTGAGACTAATTTTCGCAGATTACTTCGACGGCGTAGTTTAAATATGAATTTTTGAAGAGAAACAATTGCGAACCCATGAATACAAAAAACTCAAAGAACAAAACCTGGTGTCAATGATAGTGAATAAGGAAGATAAAATTGTTATTTTCTATAGACGAGTAGCAAATAAGTTAAAACACAGGCAAGAAAAAGAAATATAGATTTTCATTAACATTTATATATTATATCAATATTCAGTTTTAGATATGATCTAGAATATTTATCCCAATAAAAAAACTGTTCTGAGAGATATCTCTGGAAAAATTTGATTTATTTCATTCCGATATAGAAAAACGTAATAGGTAAGTATATATAGAAATATCATGATTATTAAAATTAAAAAGCTGGAATATTCTTTGTGGTTCTAATTCTCAAAGCTGATTTATTATGAGCTGATTCACGTTAAGGGATGTTATAAATTTGAGTCAGGTGAAACAATCATGATAACAATGGGTTATTTGATCACCAGATAAAAAGGTAATAAAATGTAATCGATGACTTTAAATCAATAAAATGAATCTGGCAAACTGAAAACAAAGAAAGAATTCGGATTCGAACAACCAACAACAACTTTATCAGTTTGTCCCAAGAGAAACAAAAAGGGGAAATTTCATGTTTTCATCGTTTCCCTGGCTTTCCAGAGGGGCTTTGCATCTATTCCTAACAGGAAAATAATTGAAAGCTACAGGGTACGTCCAAAATTAAATCAAATTGGAGTAGGATGCACGACATCGAGAATTCTATTTTGAAATTATTTGTAAAGAGCTCAATCAAGTTGTTTTGAATAAGTTTTCTATGAATAATGTTATGAATGTGGTCTAACGAAACTGACACGGACTGAATCGAAAAAATATATAGTGAAACCCATTCTGAGATAATTTTGTTTATAGTTCTTGAAAAACCCACATTTTCTTCAATGACGGAATTGAGATGATTATTGATTTCATATAATTTTCAAGTTTTTATTCTACTCCAAAAAATTCGATCAGAATAAAAAACTAGTGAGCATCAGAGCTCTGTCACTAAAGCCATATTTTTCGCTCATTTCTGTCGTTTTTTAACTCATTTCAAATTCCCAAATAGAACTCCATTCACATCAAACCAAATTCAGCATTCCAAGTGAATTTGGGGTAGCTGTAGAGATGCGCAATGCCCGAAATTCCTCAAAAACTATTAAGATTTCAAAACATAAAAATTGCGGCTATAGAAGAAAGAACTTCTCCAACATGAACCTAATCCACGTACCAAAATTCAACCACCTAACTCCACCAGCAAAAAACTGTGTTGAAGCGCAAACCTTGAAAACCCAGGAGAAAACATGATATCTAAAAAATTAAAATTGCGGCGGTTGATCAAAATATTCTTCCAAACATTAGCGCAATCTACGTACAAAATTTTAACGCGCTAACTCAATCTGTATGAGCTGTGGACATGCGCAAATCCTCAGGTTATAGAATTATAGAAGAAGAATTAAACCTTTCTTTAGCATTAGCTCAGTCTACGTATGAATTGTCAACCCCTTTATCTTAATGTGGTGGGGCTTGGGGGTGCAAGAACCCGTCAGAAACTGTTTTTCACCTTCATGCACCCTCTAAAAACAACTAGACTAAAATTTAGATATGTTGTAGATACTTAATTTTCACAACTAGTTCCACGTTTGCAATTGCATCACATAATGTTTGAGAATGTAAAAATTTTTTCTGATTTAACCTAAATTTTTTCAGTCTTTTCGTGCATCCACAAATACCAAATTTAAGCTTATTCGGTATATATATATATATATATATATATATATATATATATATATATATATATATAATATATATATATATATATATATATATATATATAATTTACATACAGCGTGAAACCAGTAGCTTTGAAATATACTACTCTTCATAAACGTATATACTAATTTAAGAGTCTGTTAAGCTGTTTCTTTCCCGATTACTAGATTTACAAATTATTTTATATATGACAGATTAGAAAGTCTGAAATGGATATATTATCTACTCCAGCATATGACTGTCGACGTTCAACAATGGTCTGTTAATTGTGACAAATTACTAAAAAGATAAAACTAAATGATACTATAGTAGTATCAAATAAATAGAAGAAAACTCTTCCGTGTATGAAAATCAGCAGTAAACGAAGGCACTGACAAAAAAAAAGACGTATAAAGAATTTTGCACATATTCGTGCCAATAATTATCGAAATAGATCACCCATAGAGGCTTTAAATTAAGCAGTAGGCATTGTAAAATATTAGCAGCAATGAACAGATCCACTTATGGGGAATGAGACCGTTATCAATATTAGCAATCATTTTATACACACAAATAACATGAGACCTTCGTAACTATATAACAGGGAATAACACAAGTATTGTTCTGTCTTATTTCAGTTTGGTTTAGGCAGTTATGTTGAATGAAAGTTCAAATTGAAAAAGGTCTTGGTAGATTTCTCAGAAAGAAAATATATATATATATATATATATATATATATATATATATATATATATATATATATATATATATATATATTTATATATATAAAATGTGTCACGACGTTTAGCCCCAACCGTATGAAGAAAACTACTACAAATTGAAACCTCAAAGTTTTGTTCTGTTGCTTGTTTAGTGTGCTCCAGTTATCTCAGATAATGACATCCTTAACTTTCTTATTTCGAATGGAATAGCATATTTTGTATTGAACCATCAATTCATGAAAAATATACCAGTTAACCGTTGTCAATTTCATTTATCTCATAAACTTAACAAGAGAAATCATCAATAATTTGATAATTATCAAAGAATCTTCCAAGGAAGCTTGTTATATGTATTCCTCGATGCCAATTACAAATGCAACAGTGAATTATAGAAAATGTCAAGTCATACCCAACTCAAAATCTGCATGCAGAAAATGCCACTTACTTTTCCTTACTTTTCGAAACGGCTTCACGAAAGATGATGAAATATTGAGACTAATTTTCGCAGATTACTTCGACGGCGTAGTTTAAAATATGAATTTTTGAAGAGAAACATTGCGAACCATGAATACAAAAAACTCCAAAGAACAAAACCTGGTGTCAATGATAGTGAATAAGGAAGATAAAATTGTTATTTTCTATAGACGAGTAGCAAATAAGTTAAAACACAGGCAAGAAAAAGAAATATAGATTTTCATTAACATTTATATATTATATCAAATATTCAGTTTTAGATATGATCTAGAATATTTATCCCAATAAAAAACTGTTCTGAGAGATATCTCTGGAAAATTTGATTTATTTCATTCCGATATAGAAAAACGTAATAGGTAAGTATATATAGAAATATCATGATTATTAAAATTAAAAAGCTGGAATATTCTTTGTGGTTCTAATTCTCAAAGCTGATTTATTATGAGCTGATTCACGTTAAGGGATGTTATAAATTTGAGTCAGGTGAAACAATCATGATAACAATGGGTTATTTGATCACCAGATAAAAAGGTAATAAAATGTAATCGATGACTTTAAATCAATAAAATGAATCTGGCAAACTGAAACAAAGAAAGAATTCGGATTCGAACAACCAACAACAACTTTATCAGTTTGTCCCAAGAGAAACAAAAAGGGGAAATTTCATGTTTTCATCGTTTCCGCTGGCTTTCCAGAGGGGCTTTGCATATCTATTCCTAACAGGAAAATATTGAAAGCTACAGGGTACGTCCAAAATTAAATAAAATTGGAGTAGGATGCACGACATCGAGAATTCTATTTTTGAAATTATTTGTGTAAAGAGCTCAATCAAGTTGTTTTGAATAAGTTTTCTATGAATATAATGTTATTGAATGTGGTCTAACGAAACTGACACGGACTGAATCGAAAAAAATATATAGTGAAACCCATTCTGAGATAATTTTGTTTATAGTTCTTTGAAAAACCCACATTTTCTTCAATGACGGAATTGAGATGATTATTTGATTTCATATAATTTTTCAAGTTTTTTATTCTACTCCATATATACCTATATTATATATATATATATATACATATACATTATATATATATATTATATATATATATATATATATATATATATATATATATATATATATAATATTTATATATATAAAATGTGTCACGACGTTTAGCCCCAACCGTATGAAGGAAAACTACTACAAATTGAAACCTCAAAGTTTTGTTCTGTTGCTTGTTTTAGTGTGCTCCAGTTATCTCAGATAATGACATCCTTAACTTTCTTATTTCGAATGGAATAGCATATTTTGTATTGAACCATCAATTCATGAAAAAATATACCAGTTTAACCGTTGTCAATTTTCATTTATCTCATAAACTTAACAAGAGAAATCATCAATAATTTGATAATTATCAAAGAATCTTCCAAGGAAGCTTAGTTTATATGTATTCCTCGATGCCAATTACAAAATGCAAACAGTGAATTATAAGAAAATGTCAAGTCATACCCAACTCAAAATCTTGCATGCAGAAAATGCCACTTACTTTTCCTTACTTTTCGAAAACGGCTTCACGAAAAGATGATTGAAATATTGAGACTAATTTTCGCAGATTACTTCGACGGCGTAGTTTTAAAATATGAATTTTTGAAGAGAAACATTGCGAACCATGAATACAAAAAACTCCAAAGAACAAAACCTGGTGTCAATGATAGTGAATAAGGAAGATAAAATTGTTATTTTCTATAGACGAGTAGCAAATAAGTTTAAAACACAGGCAAGAAAAAGAAATATAGATTTTTCATTAACATTTATATATTATATCAAATATTCAGTTTTAGATATGAATCTAGAATATTTATCCCAATAAAAAACTGTTCTGAGAGAGATATCTCTGGAAAATTTGATTTATTTTCATTCCGATATAGAAAACGTAATAGGTAAGTATATATAGAAATATCATGATTATTAAAATTAAAAAGCTGGAATATTCTTGTGATTCTAGTTCTCAAAGCTGATTTATTATGAGCTGATTCACGTTAAGTGATGTTATAAATTTGAGTCAGGTGAAACAATCATGATAACAATGGGTTATTTGATCACCAGATAAAAAGGTAATAAAATGTAATCGATGACTTTAAATCAATAAAAATGAATTCTGGCAAACTGAAAACAAAGAAGAATTCGGATTCGAACAACCAACAACAACTTTTATCAGTTTGTCCAAGAGAAACAAAAAGGGGAAATTTCATGTTTTCATCGTTTCCTGGCTTTCCAGAGGGGCTTTGCATCTATTCCTAAACAGGAAAATATTGAAAGCTACAGGGTACGTCCAAAATTAAATCAAATTGGAGTAGGATGCACGACATCGAGAATTCTATTTTGAAATTATTTGTAAAGAGCTCAATCAAGTTGTTTTGAATAAGTTTTCTATGAATAATGTTATGAATGTGGTCTAACGAAACTGACACGGACTGAATCGAAAAAATATATAGTGAAACCCATTCTGAGATAATTTTGTTTATAGTTCTTGAAAAACCCACATTTTCTTCAATGACGGAATTGAGATGATTATTGATTTCATATAATTTTCAAGTTTTTATTCTACTCCAAAAAATTCGATCAGAATAAAAAACTAGTGAGCATCAGAGCTCTGTCACTAAAGCCATATTTTTCGCTCATTTCTGTCGTTTTTTAACTCATTTCAAATTCCCAAATAGAACTCCATTCACATCAAACCAAATTCAGCATTCCAAGTGAATTTGGGGTAGCTGTAGAGATGCGCAATGCCCGAAATTCCTCAAAAACTATTAAGATTTCAAAACATAAAAAATTGCGGCTATAGAAGAAAGAACTTCTCCAACATGAACCTAATCCACGTACAAAATTCAACCACCTAACTCCACCAGCAAAAAACTGTGTTGAAGCGCAAACCTTGAAAACCCAGGAGAAAACATGATATCTAAAAAATTAAAATTGCGGCGGTTGATCAAAATATTCTTCCAAACATTAGCGCAATCTACGTACAAAATTTTAACGCGCTAACTCAATCTGTATGAGCTGTGGACATGCGCAAATCCTCAGGTTATAGAATTATAGAAGAAGAATTAAACCTTTCTTTAGCATTAGCTCAGTCTACGTATGAATTGTCAACCCCTTTATCTTAATGTGGTGGGGCTTGGGGGTGCAAGAACCCGTCAGAAACTGTTTTTCACCTTCATGCACCCTCTAAAAACAACTAGACTAAAATTTAGATATGTTGTAGATACTTAATTTTCACAACTAGTTCCACGTTTGCAATTGCATCACATAATGTTTGAGAATGTAAAAATTTTTTCTGATTTAACCTAAATTTTTTCAGTCTTTTCGTGCATCCACAAACACCAAATTTAAGCTTATTCGGTATATATATATATATATATATATATATATATATATATATATATATATATATATATATATATATATATATATATATATATATATATATATATAATACATACAGCGTGGAAACCAGTAGCTTTGAAATATACTACTCTTCATAAACGTATATACTAATTTAAGAGTCTGTTAAGCTGTTTCTTTCCCAATTACTAGATTTACAAATTATTTTATATATGACATATTAGTAAGTCTGAAATGGATATATTATCTACTCCAGCATATGACTGTCGACGTTCAACAATGGTCTGTTAATTGTGACAAATTACTAAAAAGATAAAACTAAATGATACTATAGTAGTATCAAATAAATAGAAGAAAACTCTTCCGTGTATGAAAATCAGCAGTAAACGAAGGCACTGACAAAAAAAAGACGTATAAAGAATTTTGCACATATTCGTGCCAATAATTATCGAATAGATCACCCATAGAGGCTTTAAATTAAGCAGGAGGCATTGTTAAATATTAGCTGCAATGAACAGATCCACCTATGGGGCATGAGACCGTTATCTATATTAGCAATCATTTTATTCACACAAATAACATGAGACCTTCGTAACTATATAACAGGGAATAACTCAAGTATTTTTCTGACTTATTTCAGTTTGGTTTAGGCAGTTATGTTGAATGAAAGTTCAAATTGAAAAAGGTCTTGGTAGATTTCTCAGAAAGAAGCCTTATTGTTTATATACTCTAGTTATCAACCTCCTATATTGACTTTTTCATTGTATTCAGCATAATTCATAATTTCTTTATCTGATCCAATGCGAAATAACTTTGTGATTTCAAAGTGAGGAAATCTAAGTTATTTATGTGTTAACATAATCACAACTTAAACTTAACTAAAACTGGCTCCTCATTCAATTTGTCTCATTCAGTTACATCATATGTCAACTGAAATTACAATTATTATTTTCATAATATTTATGAAAGTCATACGGTTACGTTAACTGTTGAAAGTTTCACTAAATTCAATGTAGAATTTTGTGAATCTTTTAACAGTAAGTTAACGTAACCGTATGACTGCAAGAAGAGACATAAAAATATACCGAGATGAATAACAGAGTTCGTTTCTGACTTAAGTGGATATATTTTATTTACCGTAAAGTCGAATGGATCCTTCCGTCTCCCCCAGAGAATTCTTGGAGATACATCGATAGTTACCGAAATCCCCGGTTTGAAGGTTTCGCACAGTCAATTTCATGTGCGCTCTGTAGCTGTTTTCCATCGTTTCCGTTCCATATTTCTTCGTCGGTAGCAGCATCACGTTGTCGTATACCCAGTAGCTAATGGCTCTTGGGTAGGCTTCGGTATGACAATCTATTGTCACATCGGTCCCTGCTGGAGCCCCAACCAATTGATTGGGCACCCATATCATAGGAGAGACTGCAAAAACATATATAAGATGTAATATAGCATGTAACTTAGTAAAACACAATTGGATTTGATAACTAGATTATAACACATGTTGTTGCATCAAGTGTTATGTTAAATAGACAGATCGATCTATGACACTCAAATGAAATATGCGTAGAGCTAAAAATATCTTAACTGATTAAAATTAACAAACTTCTATGTTGACCAGTCATACGAATTTAATTTACAGGCACTGTATTTCGATGGATGTCTTAGACAATGATACGTGTGACAGTGTATCAAGTAAATTATTATGTGATGTGTTGACATATAATATCTTCGACATTTTCTTCATAATACACCATTTACATGCAGCTTACTTCCATGGCACTAAGAGGAGCATTGGACAGGGAAGTAGGCAGCACAAGTATATAAACGAGTCGCTCGCTCTGTCATTGAACATTCTATATGCTCTAAGTGGCAGAATTCAAGGATGTAATCAGCAAACTCTGTTACACATGTACAAAACGTTCATCAGATCAGTAGTGATCTATTTGACTTTACCTAACAGATACGTCCGACAGTTTGAGAGATGCGAAAGCGCAATCTGCCGTAGTATTTTTCGTCTAGACAGACGTTATCCGTCACACTTAGTACACGAACACGTGAAAATTACACCCATTTTCGAACACTTCCAAAAACTCCAAGCTCGATACGCCCATCGTACATTGCACAGTCCGAACATCGAAGCCATAGCGACGCTCATGACGCCGGGTCACCGTCGGCAGAAGGCCGAAGAAAAGGTATCCCTTCCCTCCATCTAGAATCCTCCAAGTGCTTCAGGATTCTCGACCACCTAGAGGACATAACGCTACGAATCTGCTGACCGAAAAAGTGCACTGTCGAAAGTGCGTGAAAACCAAAAAATATATACATTAACATTATTCAGTACATTGTATGGGTAAAGATTTTTTGTGGTTTCCCTCACCATCTAATGTCAGTTGAAATATATTGATATGGCACGTAATTAGCAACAAAAGTCGGCCGCATTTTCCCCAAATTAGGCAATATATATATATATATATATATATATATATATATATATATATATATATATATATATATATATATATATATATATATATTATGTTGAATTGAATATATGTCGAAAATTAATTGTTCAAACTCTGAGACAATAACATTCGATTCAAAATATTAAAATAATAAGTGAATAAGACATTTTAAAAATAAACCCATACAATACTTAAACGAAAATTGAAATATTTATGATGAAAATAAAATACGTGGATCTCCGGAAGGCCCTAGTATTAAAAAAAAGGAATTATGTCTATAAGATCATTTATTTGGTGAATAATATCACTTTTATCAGGACTAGACGACGAAATGGTTCTGTATTCGAGCGAAACAGCTTTCATTTGAATTGATTTTTCATGATGTAGAAGCAAGTGTTGAAAAGTGAAAGTTTATAAATACTAAAGTGAACAGCTGAATTTGCTATAAATATAATGAACAACTACAGTAACAAAATCATTGTATTTTTGCACAACTTAGATTTAATTAGGAAATTATAAATATTATGTATCAACTCCACCGCTTATAATCCAAAGGGTTAATGCGGTTATTTGAAATGAAAAAAAAAACTACGTTATAGATGAAAAAATATTTTCTTGATTGCAAATATTCAAATTTTTGCTCAGTTATATAAATATTTGCTTAGGTTATATAAACCTGCATGAAAACAGTCGATAGACGTGACCTCTTATTGAGTGATATCGTTTTTATTTTCCAAACGCAAACATTGATTTGGGACTGGTCTGCAAACCGAACGATTGAGAAAAATTGTCATCACCAATATTCCATGTAATTCTATCAATTCCTAGCCTCAGGCTAGAAACACGTAAAACTCCAGTTTCCGGCTTTGGCCTACGAGCGACGTAAAATCGAAACGAGCCATAGAAAATATCGCATTACTCCAAACAAAAGTAAAGCAGTATTTAGTCTGGCTAGTTGGTATTTGTTGCGATTTTTATGCTCTCGCAATCAGTGCTCTACGTGTTCTTACCTCGAGGCAGCATTGAATGTTGGAACAAATTTCCATTCGGTCTTCATTTATTTATATCGATCCTGACTTGGTAGCACTTTCCAGTTGAAAAGATTCATCCAACAAAAATCGCTATCAAGCCGAACAGATTTATAATATTAAATAAGTTTCCATTCAGAAATGATTTATTTCAACTATTTTTCGTTTCGGTACTAATAGAAAAGCACATTGAACTGTTACGCTTGCTGGGAAAATACCTATTCACATACTAGCGAGTACGTGTAAATTAACAATTGTATTACATTAACAATTTCATCAATCAACGTAAATATTATTAATGGTCGTGGATGCTAGATTTTTACATACTAAACACTTCTGCTAACTCACATGTCGTAGTATATTCTGTAAATTGTAATCTTTCTCGAATTTCTTCGTTTTTTAATCTGTCTTTTAACGAAATTTCGAGCACTGCACGTTCCATGGCTCTTTGTGTTGTTCTTAATCATCTTACACCATTTTTTTAAGAAGGTCATTGCTTCTACGCTAAACCTTTTTCTTTATATAGGAGTAATGGTATACTATTTTCCCCAGGATGTAGCGAAGTTTACCGAACGCCACCCACGTGAGACCTTTACCTTTAATGATTTCCGTTGATTGGATTAGTTTACCTAGCATGATCGTATAGTCAAGGTATGTATAGTGGTTCAAGCAACCGATAGCTATATTGTTTAACGATATATGAGTGTCCATCTAGCTCATTATCTTCGTTTTCCCAGTCTTAATTTCGAGTGCGACTTCTTTGGCAGCGTGGTTGAGTTAGTGCATCATTTCAATTAGCCCCACTGGGTCATTTGAAATTAGGACGGTATCGTCGGCGAAACCCAGGCGCCTACGGTACACACTTTATAAATTTCGTGCCCCGTTCAAGTTTATAACTACAGACGTGGCAGAACGAGTAACATGAATGAAACAACTGGAGTCAAAGGCGACAAACAGAAGCAAAAAAAAGCAGAGGCCGACCACAAAGAAGATAATTAGACGATATTAAGTCAGCCGTTGGCAGAGACTGCTACCACATAGCCCAAATTCGCCAAACTTGGAAAATGCAAAGAGATGCCTATGTCCAGCAGTGGAGGAGAGAAGGATGATAAAAAAGAAGAAAAAGAAAAAGGATAGCCTGGGTCTAGTTAGAACAAGTGTTGAAACCAGATCTTCAAAGTTGAAATCACTAGTTTTAAACATGGCAAACCATTATGACACAGCTCTCTCAGCTACAGAACCTTTGCCATAAACAGTTCATATGTTGTTTGCTGCATATATGACATTGTTTACTTTTCGGTAGAAGAAAATAATTAGATTACATATTCGAAGGCGTATAAAACTGAAAAATACAGACGCATCGTTAAAATTTGATGAAAACAGTTTAAAATCGCTAAGAATTTTATTTCAACATGAGCTCAATTCACGTACGTATTTACATAGAAAAATTCTGACTCATCTGCAGAAGAATAACTCCACGTTGGGTGAATTTTCAACGTGATAATGGCGGCGGTTCGAAAAATTTACCAAAATTTTGGTAGTTTCATTCTGCCTCAAAAATAAACCCAGACACCAGATTTCAGCCACAGGTAAAATGCATATATATATATATATATATATATATATATTTATATATATCTATATCTATATATATATATATATATATATATATTTTTATATATATATATATATATATATATATATAATATATATATATATATATATATATATATGAAAAAACTTGGTTCACGGAATGAACCGCGTAAAAGATTTTGAAAAATCTCGACGGTTTCGGCTCCTTTTTGCGAAGCCATCTTCAGGAGAATTACAAGGGAAAATAATTCAGACTCGTGGCCTCAATCTGCCTACTCCACGAATCGAATTAGGAGGAATCGGAAAACAATACGATTGCGTGGTCTCAAACCTGCCTACTCCACTAACCGTACTTGCTTCCTGTCAACTCTGAAGTCTCAATCTGCCTACTCTTCAGAGTCAACTGACGGGTCCGATCGTCGCGTGGCCGTATTTATAGTATAATGGGGGGCGGGTACTCTATTGACGTAGTTATTGACGTAGTATTGACGTAAGTATTTGACGTCAATAGGGTATCTCACGCACGGTATCAGTGCGGGATGCCACTCCGATTGGTGTGACACGGCGACCACTGAGAAGCGGCTTCCATGCTGATGGGAGTCTGTGACTGTCATCTCTGGTGTTCAAAACAATTTGGACGTTTTTCTATTTCTACAGCTTTCACGAAATATTCGGGATTTGAATGATCGGACGGGGAGCAATAGTTTCTTGTATTGGGGAAGATCGATAATGTGGCTGTTTGGGTGTGATGTTGGGAAAGGGCGTTGGTGATATCTGAATGTCTTACTGAAAGTGAATGTTCCTTGGCACGGACCTGAATTCGTCGGTTCGTTTGTCCTATATACAAGAACGAGGACAATTGGAACAGGGAATCTCATAAACACCGTGATTTTCGTTAGGATTTATCCTTGACGGAATCTGATAGATGGAGAGTTTTGTTGGGTGGTGAATATTGTTTGATGTTTGTGTTTTTGAAGAGATCTTGCGATCTTATCTGTTACTCCTTTGATATAAGGAAAGGAATAATTTTAGGTGTAGATTCTTGGTCAGTGGAATTGGAAACGTGGTAGAGGTGGGGTGATGTTTGTGTGTTTGCGTATGTTCTTGTTGATTTGATATGTGTTGTAACCGTTCTGTAATAATATATGTTTTAGAGTCTTTGAGTTTCTGATTCACGGTGTTCGTCGTCAGATAGTCGAATGGAGCGGTTAGATTAGAGTATTAACTACAGAGTTAAGTTGAGAGGGATGGTGGTGAGACTGGGCGTTCAGACATAACGGTTTGTATGGGTGGGTTTATTGATAAAACTGAATAGGAGGAAGCCTTGGGATGGAAGTTTTTGACCATGACACATCGAGAAATGGCAGAGACCCATCGTTTTCCCACTTCCATTGTGAATTGGACTACTTGGATGTTATGCCATTCAATGATTCAAGAAGTGGAGCAACGAGTCTCCGCCATGGGGCCAGATCGCAAAGACATCGTCTACATAACGTAGCCAGCATGATGGTTTAAGGTCGAATGACGAGAGAGCTTGGGTTTCGAAATGTTCCATGAAAATGTTGGCTATGACGGGGGAGAGAGGGGATCCCATTGGGGCTCCCTTAATTTGTCTGAAGAAATTGCCTTGAAAGATAAAGTAAGTGTTGGCCATGCAATGTTTGATCAGGGATAGGTTGTCTTGGGATATTTCATGTTTCGTGTCTAGGATGGAAAGTGTTTCTTCGATGGGGATATTTGTAAATAAGGAGACAATATCAAAACTAACAAGGAGATCAGATGGGGTAATATCAATACTTTTTAGGAGTTCTATGAAGTGAAAAGAGTTTTTTACGTATGACTGGGTTTGTTCGGCAAGGGGTTGAAGGGTTTTGGCGAGAATTATTTTCCCTTGTAATTCTCCTGAAGATGGCTTCGCAAAAGGAGCCGAAACGTCGAGATTTTTCGAATCTTTTACGCGGTTCATCCCGAGAACCAAGTTTTTCATATATATATATATATATATATATATATATATATATATATATATATATATATATATATATATATATATATATATATATATATATATATATATATAGGAAGGAAGAAAGTGGTAGTTGCTGACTAGTTAGAACCGAACCAGTAAATAGTGGGGAATGCAGCAAAGTAAATGAGAACTCTTTAAAGGTTGTCCAAGCTTTCGGAATTATCACAGGTTTGATTCTAACCTGTGATAATTTTAATGACTGTACTAATCACGTGATAGTACTAAGGATTTTATAATTTTAAACCATGTATCAACAATTTTAATAACAATTTTATATATT
>JARQZK010000738.1:872500-877500 GCA_030704885.1 Cynegetis impunctata
TAAATATGAATATTTATATATATATATATATATATATATATATATATATATACATATATATATATATATATATATATATATATAGATATATATATATATATATATATATATATATATATATATATATATATATATATATATATATATATATATATATATATATATATATTTATATAAGGTATGCAAAAATCTTGTACAATATTAAAATTGGTGATAGATCAGGTCATGACTGTTCAGAATATCAGAATTTCACCTCAGAAAAATCGCACCGTTTTCTGCATAATGGGCATTTTCTGAATTTCTAGAAAATCGAATGTAAACCCCATTTTGTTAAAAATTGTATCAATTTCTGAAAAACTATCTCATATGTCCGAAAGCATCACTCAACAGTAATATGCTGCAGCAAAGATATTTGAATTAGTCTTATTTTTGGACTCAAATTTCCAAGGTGAGATAGCGAATTTCCAGGAATTCAAAAAAATGCCTATTTCCAATATTATATGAAGGTTTCCGAACACCTTTTTCATACAATACAATTTATTCATCTCAATAAGTATTCTCAATACAGATGAAACAAGTCGAAATAAAAATAATTCAAAGAAAAAAGTTTGACAATTCAAAACAAAGAAAAATAGCTTCAAATATTACAGAAACTTTCAAACTCATTGAATGGTTCACAATCAATAAGATATTCATATAGGTGCTTTTTGAAGACCCAAATACTTTCAGTTAACCGCAGACACCTAGGCAATAGGTTAAAAATTCGAATAGCCATATATGAAGAGCCATTGGCAAACCTAAAACTATGGTGAATAGGTAGATGAAACGAAAATATTCGTCGGATTGCGTTTTTATTCATATATTTGTTAATGCGGATGCAGTGTAAAAAGATCATAAGTCGATAGATATAGAAAGCATGAAACGTTAATATATTATCAGCTTCAAAAACACCCCGAAAAGATCCTCTGTAACCTAAACAGAACATAATTCTCATAGCTCTTTTCTGAGATAAAAAAATTTCTTTCAAAGAAGACGAATTACCCCAGAAGATAATACCATATGATATAACAGACCTAAAGTTATAAGAAAAATATAAAGTGCGAACACAATCAGAGTTTATCCTGCTTTTGATAACCACAAGGGTGTATAGTGCAGAGTTTAACTTTTTTCTAGTTTCATTAATATGTGGAGACCATCCTAGGTGTATGTCTAGTGTAATACCTAGGAAATTGACCATTTCTCCTAGAAGGTTTTGTAGTCACCATCAATACACAAAGATGATGGGCAACTACTTTTAGGTTTATTACCACAGAAAATAATGCTTTGAGTTCTGCTCTAATTGATGACTAAGCGACTGTCACTGCACCATTTGTCCATCTCCGCAGCCATCGTACTACCAATCTTAAAGCACGATTCAACATCAGTAGATGCAATGAAGGAGTTGCTATCATCAGCGTAAAAAATGGGTGTGCAGCCAACTGCATAGCCCACATTAGGAAGTGTTTATGTAAATAACATAAAGTGAGAGTCAGCACGCTTCCTTGGGGGACTCCTTTTGAAAGGACCCTGCACTCAGAGTGGTACATGTTACCACCTAAGTTGATTATAACTTTCTGTTGCCTATTATTCAAATAGCTTTCAATAAATCTGGGAGAGATATCCCGAATGCCATTTAACTAAAATCCTTCAAAAAGAGTTGTGTGTATGACAGAGGCAAAGGCTTCGGATAAATCGAACATCAACGCCGAAGGAGCCTCCCTATTCTCAGGAGCAGAAATAATAGCATTCAATAGCTCAAAAACAGCTGTTTCAGTGCCCTTGTTTTTTGCAAAACCATGTTGAGGGATATCACTTTAAATTTGGTAAAAAAGTCCAAGAGCTTGAGAGCCAAAACTTTTTCGAAAATTTCAGAGAAGCTGGATAGAATATGAATAGGTCTATAGTTACTCAAATCACTGACATTCCTCTTTTCATATAAATTTCCAGAAAGCATGGAGCATTACCTGTACGAAACTCGTGCATTCTCATGATTCGCAGAGCTGCCCACTTTCTACGTAATTAATTCCAATATCACATCCAGTTATTCAAACAATTGAATAAAATGCAGAACGGAATAGTGGAGAACTACGAGTTGGAGAAATACCGCAGGATATATTGAAATAATGGTGACCATCTACCCGTGTTGACAATAATAGACATTCCACGACGGCAGGAGGATTTCAAATACGTTCAGAATCTCAAATATGAAATTGATTCGATTAATTCCATATTCCCTGGACAAATTCGCCAGAGCATTCAACTTCACGTATGAATGCTGCTGCCTTTTGAAGCCACTGCTAATTAATTGATGTTATAAATTTCGTTTGCTGAGAAACAACCGCAAACTTGATGCAGTTGAGTATTAAAATCATTCACAGAAAATATCGATTACGTATTCATAAGAGGACACATAAGAAACGTAATTATATGTGACGCTAATATATAATCCAAAAACATCAAAGTTTTCTTGAAGCTCTTGATGTCTGATTATCATGACTCTCTAGGACATTATTTGAATTTAAATTTGACTATTATTTTCTTAGTGAAATTGTATGCGCAGGAGATGTCACGTGCAGTTTCATGGATCTAGTATTCAATATCGTTTTGATAGTCCTTGCCTCATCTAAGTAGTAAAGAACTGAAAATGTTTGGCTCTTATACAAGTGTTAACTTTTCAGGAGATTCTGGTAGTATTGTAAGAGATAATGGCCTTCGAAGAATATACATAATTCAAAAGTTCTTGGAATACATTTTGAGTAGAATGTATCAAATACAGGAGAATAAATCAAGTCGATCTGGTTGTTAGGCAAGACATAACAATTTGTTTTATTCAGTTCGAAAATTTCCAATGATTCTAAATAACTCAATTTTGCCCAATTCTGCAATTTGTGCAAGATTTGGAATTATCTATGTGTGGAGACGGGTGGTAGTTTTCACAGCAATGAGAATGTTTAATCTTTTTAGTTTTTCAATAAAGATTTTTGGTATTCTTTGAATCTTGTGTCAAACAATCGACCAGTATGACCTATATACATTCCTTTACATAATAGACAAGCAAGCTCCTAAACTTTGGAAGTGACATTTTCAGCAGTGAATGAAAATCCTGACAATAACATTATTTTGCCATGATTTGACGTTATAGTACAGTACATAGAGACACAAAAATGGCATTTACTAAAAAAAAAATACTTAATGGCTGAAATTTGAAAGGGGGTTCGGGGGCATGTCCTGAGTCTAAAACTGAGTTTTCGTATTCGAGGTGGTGGGGGAAGATACAACCCCCGGTCTATATGGGGGGTGAGTTCGTTTTTATTCTATATCTCCGTTGTTGTTGCCCGTACAGTCAAGTCCAAGAGATCATATTTGTAGGAAATTGAATTATCTATCCAATGATAGGTCATAGGTCAATTAGGTCAATTAAAATTGCCGGTCAAAGGTCAAAAGTGAAGGGTAGTTTTTCATTTTTCGCGAATACCGTGAAACCGGTAAGTTTTTTCGCATACTACTTGGAAACCATTTCAGAGTTGTTGAAGTTTACAAAATGAGCTCTCGAATACCCTTCTACGATGAAGAGTTTTCCATCACTCCAACGATCAAGTTGACCGCGCGCGCCAATGTTGACCGCGTGACCCGCGTGTCGTACTCTCATTGCTCGTACATTGCACTCTCTACTTGCAGTTAATAATTATCGTTGGATTTTTTTCTAATTAGAATTAATAATATGGGTGAAGGTGGACTTGTTTTTACGTGCGTTTTTTTAAAACTCGCCGTAGATTATTAAAATACTTCAGCTGAAATGTTCTCCGATTTGTGGGACTGTGCAACAACATCGCCCAATATTCTACCTTACAAGAAGATGACGATTTTCTCAACGACGACAGGAACTCGCCATCCATTCCTGAAGAAGACGTTCGTGGTGACACATTCGAAAAGGATGATGAATACGAAGATGGCGAAAAAAGTTCATCCAAAAGAGCCAAATTCACATGAAAGTCGCCAGCTGGAAAACTTCGAGGTAAATTAATGATCGAGACACTTCAAATCATCAAACAGTACACGGCAATACACACACATACATGACAGAGCACTGAACATTCAAAAGTTGAGGTTTTTATAGGATTTTAGTGAGTAGGAGTCTCACACTATTCGGCAAGGGCAGACCTTGTCGTTTGTCCATGATGCATTTCCCGTTTTCCCTTGGAAAAAAAAAGTCCACCTTCAACCATATTATTAATTCTAATTAGGAAAAAATTCAACGATAATTATTAACTGCACGTAGAGAGTGCAATGTACGAGCAATGAGAGTGAGTACGACACGCGGCTCGCGCGGTCAACATTGGCGCGCGCGGTCAACTTGATCGTGATGGAAAACTCTTCATTGTAGAAGGGTGTTTGAGAGCTAATTTTGTAGGTAACTTCAAGTACTTTGAAATGGTTTTCAAGTAGTATACGAAAAAACTTACCGGTTTCACGGTATTCGCGAAAAATGAAAAACTACCCTTCACTTTTGACCTTTGACCGGCAATTGTAATTGACCTAATTGACCTATGAACTCGATTTTACTATCATTGGATAGATAATTCAATTTCCTACAAAGACGATCTGTTGGACTTGACTGTACGGGCAACAGCAACGGAGATATAGAATTAAAACGAACTCACCCCCATATAGACCGGGGGTTGTATCTTCCCCCACCCCCTCGAATACGAAAACTCAGTTTTAGATTCAGGACATGCCCCCAAACACCCCCTCAAAATTTCAGCCATTAAGTATTTTTTTTAGTAAAATATACCTTTGTACTGTACTATTATTAGAATGAATGATATTATTTTCTTATTGGACAGAAGTCTTAGTCAAAATTATTTTCAATTTAACAGTAAATTTTTTTGTAAACTATTTTGTGGACTGGCTGTGGATTTCGCTTTAAGTCCTTCGAGTCCGCTTCTTGTAAATATTTTCAT
>JARQZK010000738.1:882500-925000 GCA_030704885.1 Cynegetis impunctata
TATATATATATATATATATATATATATATATATATATATATATATATATATATATATATATATATATACCAATGCTTCATCAGCGACCCACGTCAGACTAAATCAACTGATATTTGGTATCTGGGATGCTTTTGAAGCAAACCAAATACATCAAAATTTAGGTAAATTAAGTCAAAATATTGCCACCTCCTAACTCTGGGAAAGGGAGTGTTACGATAAGAGGGTTGAAAATTAGCCATTCACTTTATTTCAAAAAAGTGCATTTTGTTGATAGATATCTAATATTTTCGTAGTTTTTCAAGTGTCGTACACCTCCATAGCTCCCCAGTTTGAGTTAGAAGGTTAAAATCTCAGACGTGAATTGAGTTGATGTTAGGAAAGTGGTTTCAATTATTTCCATTTTTTGACGCCATTTTTTTGTAGAGAGTTTATTTTTCATGGATCTTAAAGGTTTCACTTACTTTCGTAGCCTCTCTTAATTGACTTAGGAGCTCAAGAATCTGCACACGCGTTTATTTATGTTGAACATCTAAGCCTTTGGAAGTAGGATTTTCATGAATTCAACGTCATTGTGTAACAAGAAGTAGGAAGAAAAAGGCTTTTCAATTTATTCTGTAGTTTATTTTAGGGTCTTAATATATATATTTGAATACATATTGAAAATGTAGTTATTTTCATATTCATGTTTCGTAATTCAAATGTCGACGAATTTGACATCTAGTATCCATTAGAAACGACAATATAATCAACAGTTAAATCAAATTAACGCATATGTATTTACATGGTGCGCTTATTCTGTCCATAAATGGGGTACACAAGCATCTCCATCTTATTACTTCCTTGTGATTTTCTGTTTGCGACCAGAGAATGTATTGATTATATTAGCAACTTAGATATATGTTTGTGAAACTGTTTATATTTGTGTTGTCTTGTTGAATACATTTTCTTGTACGAATTTCATCTTCTTCTTTTTTTTATTATTTCTTTTGTAAAATGATGTGTGGTGCCATACGCTAAATAAATAATATATTTATATATATATATATATATATATATATATATTTATATATTTATATATATATATATATATATATATATATATTTATTTATATATATATATATATATATTTTTATTTTATATATATATATATTTTTATATAATTATATTTATATATATATATATATATATTTATATATATATATATATATATATATATATTTATATATATATATATATTTATATATATATATATATATATATATATATATATATATTTAATATATATATATATATATAATATATATATATATATATATATATATATATATATATATATATATATATATATATATATATATATATATAGATATATATTTTCGAACGGATGAGGTCGTTACTCGATGAGAATCAATTATTAACATGTTTGAGAAATGAAACTCTGAGTTTAACGATTTTCACATTTTCACGCTGACACTGGCATTCGACTTTGTAAAATAAAATTTTTTGTCAAAATACTACGATCTCCAATATTTCAGTGCGAGTTCACAACACAATTGAATGATCAATCAGTTGTTGTATTCAAATGAAAAATAAATTTTCCTCATTTCACTAGATGACTCCTTTCAATATAAAAAAAATTAAGTTGGTATACTGAAATGAATGATATAAAATAATCAAAACTGTTATTGAATTATTTTAATATCGAACAAAACAAAAAATAAATCTACCAATGACAGAAATTATTTATCTTTGTTGTTTCAAAAGCAATATAACAGAAGAAGCCTTCTTGTCTGTAAAGTTTTATCTCTGTTGCCCTGTGAGAAAAGTGACCCGATGAAATATGGTTCCCATTTGGACATATCCTAGAATATTATACGTGAAACATGACAGCAGCGTTAGGCAGGAAATACGGATCTTTTCAGTTGGCAAGAGAATGGAAACACTATAAAACCTTGAAATGAAAAATCACACTTTTATATTACGATATATCATATTGTTTATACTAACACTATGAGTACTACAATCGAAAATAAGATTAATATTTTAGCAACGTTATTCCATAAAACAACGTATTCAAAGAAAACATAGTAATTTGAATTTGGATCTCAGAAATATAGTCTTAAAGTAATTTTTATTCAAAATGCTATTCTAACTTTACCTTGTTTAAATATTTATGAAAGCTTATTTTATGTAAATGAATATGAATTTAATTTTTCCAAACTCAATTGTAATCATAACTATGTAACAAGAAACTCTGGAGTACCCTCCTTCCCTAAGCATAAAACAACAAATTTCGAACACTCACCATCCTATCAAGGTAGTGAATTTTTTAATCAGTTGCCATCAGCTGTAAAGTTGCAAAATATTCGTCAGTTCAAACAGGTATTTAAATCTTAATTTTTCGAAAGCCTGTTATAGGTTATCAAAGAACTTGAGTGACTGACGTAATAAATTCTATGTAAATTTTAATTCAGTTTTTTATATTGTTTGTTATGACTCCTCCTAAACAATGATACACAATTGTCTATGAGGATCAACAAATGCCTAACTATCTATGTTTCTATTATCTCTCTGACTGAATCAACAGAATAAATATCCTTCGAATCAAAAACAAATAGGAAATTTTCAAGAATTAAATGAAGAGTTACGGTAATATATTATAATCACAAATATATTCAGCGGACCAGTTCCAGACATAAGTATGTGCTCACTTACAATAAAATCCTTTCTACTACTATGAATGCAGCGTATACAACTTTATTATTTCTTTTCATTCGTTTCATCTATATCACTATTTTGACTAAAGGAAGCATAAATATTTCTGAACTTTCTGCAATCCGGTCTTTACTTAAAATATAAAAATATTTGAACATGTTTTTTCTATTTTAGGGAGAAAGGGGGAATTTCGATATATATATATATATATATATATATATATATATATATATATATATATATATATATATATATATATATATATATATATATATATATATATATATATATATATATATATATATATATATATATATATATATATACATAGCTTGACACAATCTTGAATCATTTTCGTTTCACCTTCAAGAGCGGAATGTAGAAAAATAAAAATATATAACCACCGCGAAGGTTTTAAGTGCTAGATAGACTATTTTTGTGTTATTATGCACTCATATATAAATCGTCATATCATATTTAAATCTATTGCAATCTGAACATTTAATTATTCCATGCTTAATAATATAGAACGGACGGAGACGTAGCGTATTGAGAAACTACGACCTCGCCCGCTTCAAACTCTAAATTTCGACACCTCCAGTCAGAGTTGAAAAAAAAACAAAATATCTTACAAATTTATAGTTTTCAGGTTATTCAAATATATATATATACCTATATATATATATATATATATATATATATATATATATATATATATATATATATATATATATATATATATATATATATATATATATATATATATATATATATATATATATATATATATATAGATATACTATAAGAACATCTTAACACAAAATCAAAATAACATGATAGCTTAGATTTATGCGATGATAATGGACAATCTTTCAATAACAATAAAAAAATGGCAAATTTTTTTAATGAATATTCCACTAGCATAGGCAATAAAATGATTAGAAAAATTAATTCACAACGTGACTTCTTTTGAGAAAATATTTCCATTATCAACAACTATTTGTTCTTAACCCCTGTTACAGAAAATGAAGTATTCCTTCTCATAAATTCATTAGAGAAATGTAGTACACCTGGTTGTGATGAAATCACCCTATTTTTATTAAAAATAACTGCAAAATACATTCTGCACCCTCTTAGCCATATCATAAACTTGATATTCAGAACTGGAAAATTCCCAAACAATTTAAATATTTAAATGAATCAATTTAGAAATTACAAAAAATGTTCGATGCAATGTGAGACGTTTATAAATGCTAACTATATTCTGTTTATGAAACTGATTGAATGATTTGCTTTTCAATGCTTTTCATTTCATAATTGTGAAATGATTTAATATAGTATAGAAAAGACATCAAAGATATTATCAAACTAGTTGAATCGAAACTATGTGATATATAAGTTCTGCACAAAGCAAGTGTTGAATCACCTAGTGATGTACTGTAGTAAATAAATAAAATTCATACATATAATAAAGATATATATCTATATATATATATATATATATATATGTATTTATATGCATATACATTTAATTTTCATTACTATCGACAAAAATATAAAATTTTGGCAATTCTTTACTGGCGAGTTATAAAATGTTCAATATTAATTCAAGTTATCAGTCTATCTTGTTTTCACAAAAATTAACTTCCAATAAATTAATCCGTTTTTCAGTAGTTTTTTGATTTTTCATAATTTGGATATTGAATGCCTTACTTGATACAACTCATTCTTTCAAATTTAGGATGCACAGTGCGTTATATTGAAGGAGTTTTGTAATATTTTTCCAAATCTTTTCGAATATTCTGAGAACATCCAGAATCCCATCACATATAAAACTGACTAAAACCATCATTTTAACTTTGACGAATTGAAGAAATCATACATATCACATTCATGATGTATAAATCATTATTTATAAATAATCTGTATATGCAAATATGAAAACCATAACGTCCAAAACCATGAATATTATACTATCCATTTTACATCATATTTGATATTATCTTTTATTTATATTCGGAATAAATATTTCCCCTCTAAATATTGATTTGATGAAACCGATTGATGGAATTTTTATTTAATTACTTTCTACAACCGTAGTCAATGTGACACGAGGGCGACATAAAGTTAATAAAAATTTATTGCAATAATTTAATCGAGTTTTCTCTAATTGGGTTTTCATTTTATGCATAGTATGTATATAAATGTTTACTGACATTCACGTCAACCATATTCATATTCCACTATTGTCCTCCACACATTGTTTTGTATGGAATTTCGTCATAAAAATGTGAAACTACAGAATTCACCAGAATATTTTAGTCTAAACAATATCAGGGATTAAACTCTTCATTTTTTACATTAATCTTAGCAGCACACTTTAATATATATGTTATAATAGCAAACGCTTCGACAAATTTTATACGGTTGAAGTATAAAATATCTTGTCAAATTCATCCGCTTAATTTCATTCAATCGCTCAATGTTTCTGAAGAATTTTCGTCCTTTACAAGTTGGTCATAATTTTCTGTTCGTTCACCAGTTTACTCATATACATTCATAGTATTTTGAGATGAAGATGATGCTTTTACTGAAAATAATTTATATTTTTTTCATTTTAAATATAATAGCTTTCAATGAACACTATTTATAATAATTTGATACCTGTCTGCTCTCTTGGTACACATTTTGTTCGAGAAAAACAATATTTCTGCTTCAACAAAAAAAAAATTTCCAACAAAATGTGCAACAAGAGAGCGCAGGTAATTACTAAATTATTGTTATTAGTTTATCTTTTGTTCAAATAAATGATAGTCAAATCACATTTTGTTCGAGCAAAAAGAGAAATATTTCTGCTTCAACAAATAAGTAGCTACCGTAAAGGCTAAAGTAAGAAAGAGATGCCCATACGTGCCTAAGGGACAAGTGAGATCAGTTCGAACAGAAACTATAACTAGAGAACAGTTATATATATATATATATATATATATATATATATATATATATATATATATATATATATATATATATATATATATATCATAAAAATAAAATTGTTTTCCCTATTAACTCTGAACGTTTTCTGTCTTTCTGAAGGAATATCCGCAATTTGAAGCAAAAATGTATTTTTTTTATCAATGTGTAGCATACCGTTGAAAAGTTTATTGAGTAAAGAAATTTTTAAAGGAGAGTGAAGCTCTCAATTTTTGTAACTTTTTTTAACATTGAATTTTTAATTTGATTCATTTTCACAAAATCACTAATTGTGTGGAATAAGATTCCTGGCGCCTTTGGTACCAACAGTTCTAATAAAAACTATTGACTATTTGAAAATATGAACAAGCACATATTACAGAATATTCAGTTGAAAACATTGGGCTTTTGCAGGTAGTCATAAACAAATCTCTTAGGATCCAGGGTCCAAAGAGAAAGGGAGCCCTATATATATATATATATATATATATATATATATATATATATATATATATATATATATATATATATATATATAAATATATATATATATATATATATATATATATATATATATATATATATATATATATATATATATATATATATATATATATATATATATATATATATATATATATATATATATATATATATATATATATATATATTTATATATATATATATATATATATATATATATATATATATATATATATATATATATATATATATATATATATATATATATATATATATATATATATATATATATATGTATATATATTTTCCTTTTGGTTTGTTTTTCTGGGTAATTAAGTCTATTTACAACTGATATATATCTATATTTTTACATCCACAGAAATATGTTTAACGTTTCAGCAATCACTGTTGCCTTCATCAGAAATTTTTGTTGTTGTCATCCATAGCTTTCTTTCGTACACAAGAGTGGCAAATTCATTCAAAATTACATGTAATTAGATATAAAACGAAAAACATTATTGAAAGACGGTGGAACAGTATACGTTTGAATTAAACTCAGTTTTATCAGACTTAATTACCCAAGAAAACAAATCAAAACGAAAATATATGTAAAAAGTCTAAGAAATCAAGGAAAAATCCGAAAACCAAATATATATATATATATATATATATATATATATATATATATAAATATATATATATATATATATATATATATATATATATATATATATATATATATATATATATATATATATATATATATATATATATATATATATATATATATATATATATATATATATATATATATATATATATATATATATATATATATATATATATATATATATATATATATATATATATATATATATATATATATATATATATATATATATATATATATATATATATATATATATATATATATATATATATATTATTTCTGACGGTATTTCATTTCACTAAACAAACAAATTGAAGTTTTTTTATTTGAAGTTGAAACTATATTTAAATGTTCACTTGTATTATCAAGGAATTTAACGGCGAATATTTCATTTGCCCAGCTCATTCGCCATTTTGTATGAAAATATGAATATCTCTCATGATTTTCAGGAAAATCACGGGAGAGTGTGTTTTTAATCGTTAATTTACGAATAATCTTGACTGACGTAGATATTCTAATGACACATCTTTTCAACGGTGTTTCAATAATTTGTCTTTACAAATTTAATTTGCTGAAATTTTTTTTGTTCTATATTGAAATTAATATGAAAAACTTGTTGAAAAGGTCGATGAAATAAATCAAAAAAAGGATTTTGAACGAGTTTTTATCAATTAGGTGTTCATATTGCAGTCTATTAAATTCGAAATAGTAATAAAATCTTTTTTCTAAATTTTTTCAAATGATTTTTATCATTTCATGTGATATTTCACCACATACTATACTATAGGCAGATTTCGTTTTATGAATAACACTTTTCGAATTACCTAAAAGAAAAAAGTTCAATGGTGTTCAATATGGCTAACCTTGAGGCTATTCAATGAAACCCCCCCTAACAATCCAGTGTTCGAGAAATGGATTGTCGCCTACAGGATCTGCATAAAAGTGTTTAATTATAGTGTGACGGTAAAATTTTCCGAGTCTGTTATAGTTAGCAATTTTCGTGTCTTTGTAAGTAAATAAACCCTTACACATTCGGTAAAACGTCCTTGAGAATTTGATAGCACATTGAGAGAAGGATATTGCATCTGGCAAATTCAATCATTTTCCGTTTACCTTTGCTTGTGAACACTTCACAGTTAGCGAGATTAGATACCGAAGGCGAAATTGCATTTTTTAGTTTTTTGATTGTGGATGTGCCATACTATGTAAGTAAAGTCAAGTACATAAGTTTTCTGGCCACGCAATGATGCAAAAAATACTTTTCTTTCAGTGGAGCTATAGAGGCCTCGGTAGACCAGCGGTAAGGCGTACCGCTTGTAAGTCGAGGATGTGGGTTCGAGTACCACCTTGCTCTTGGGTGTTGTGTATGTCCGGAATTTAGTGGTTCTAATTATAAAGATTAATTGTTGGGTAATGTACATCGTTTACAAGCCCATTGGCCGTTCGGAACCGGCGTTAAACTGTAGGTCCCTCGAGTGAAAAAAAAAATAATTCAATAGAGGATATTCGAACATCCATTTCAGTTTGTACTTCAGATTTTCTTTTCCATTTCAACCTTAACTTTGGTTTCAACTCAAAAATTTGATTGGACGCTCAACAGCTAAAACCTGCCGATTGATAAGAGGTTGTCTTTTTGCCATAATTTTTCATAGATTTACTTCAAGTCGGGGTAAGTCGATTTATACCTTTAATTTCACGCTGAATGCAGAAGCCTACGTTGCCAAGTGTATCCGCATTCCTGTTATCTTAGGACCACTTGAAAACTCTTAGTTGCCTCATCCCGAAGGAAGTGGGAAACTTAATTCAAAAATAATATTTTTTTGTGTATATCAACTTTCAAAAAATAGAAATTATCTTTGTCAGTAATTAAATTATACTATGTGAGGGTAAAGTAGCGCTACGCTTCTGTAATTAATTATTTTACTTATTCTACTGTTAACTATCACAATTTGATTATTATTCTTTCCTTCCTTAATTAGCTATTCATAGTTTTATCCTATATTCACCTGCTTCGAAATTCTGTATTATAAGTCTAAGATTTCGACTTGTTTCATTTTTCGTATTTTTGTGAACTTACTAAGAACTATTTCTCATTTCTCATTACTTGAATGCTATTATAAAAATTACGTGGCGCCCTTAGGTCCCACCACCCAGTGCCTCTGACGAAAAGCAAGCCGACGGCCCCTTTTTAGGGTATAATAGTTGGAAATAAAAAGCTTGCAATCTGAAAACTGTTGTTTTCGAATCTTTCAACAGGTTTTCTGCAATAATTTTAACGTAAAATAATAATTGAAGATATTTATGGTACCACTCACTATATAATATGTGCACATGTTTATTTACGTAAAATATTCACTGTTTATTCATTTGCAATACCCTGAAATTTCTTGGACCAGTACACTTGATTCGCAAAAGCAAAATAATGATCGGAACTGGTATATAGATATAAATGAATACTGGAAACACTTTAAAATTCGGTTCTTTGAATGAGACATCAATCAAATATGTAAATTTATAGAAAAAAGACGATAAATTTTTTATCCCAAGCCATTCAATGAAACAGAGTAAATAACAGTGGGATGAAAAAGCTCATCACATCGCAAAGGAGTAGACATACAGAATCCTATCGGAGTGAGCAGCAGTAGAAAACTCATAGTGAAGTAAGAAAGAAGGTGGGAATTTAATTGGCAGTTCGTTTGTGTCTTTCAGCATTATCTGACAGCTATTCGGTTAGTAGAATTTTGTTGAGAGACATCAAACAAGCGTGGAGATTTTGACGACCCCATTCTGGATATGCTGGGAACCACAACACTTTACATTTTTTCATTCCGATATGCATCCTGGCAGATTGTATTTGAATAATAATACAAACAAGCTCATTTCCACAGATCAGCGCATTTACCTCATGGATGCCAACAGTTTACGAATATTCAGTAGCAACTACGAGAAATATAATAATCATGAACTGCCCAACAATTCAACATGAATACAAATTTTGCATAGCTTTGTGCAATGGATGACATCTCAATGGAAATGGTGCACCTGAATGAAAACTTATCTCACTAAATAGGTTCATCCTAAAGCTCACTTGAGTTCCCTTTAGTGGAGAAGTTCTATATGTCATAGAGAACTAAGCTGAATTTGTTGAACAGCCTGAAGAATAATTTGAAATATGTGAAATGAATTCAATGTGCTTGCGGTATATTTCATCGGATCTCTTGCATTCTTAGTTTTAGCTGAAAATAAATTATTTCTTTATAAAACATGCGAATTATGATAACCAATAGATTAGGTCGATACTTGGTGAAAATCCATAACAATAATGTGAATAAAACATGGGTTTTTCATTTTCACTTTATTTTGTTAAACATAACAATTGTTTCGCCAAACATATCGGATGAAGATTAAGTAGAAAATCTGCAATCATTCATCGTTAAAGGTTTTCTAGTAGCTGAACCAACGAATTAATGCGGAGCCACCTTTCGGAAGGCAATGGCAAACCACCGAGAAATATTCTGCCTAATAAAACCTCCCTATAAAGATGTTCGAAACCGTCGTAGGTCCCTTATTTTCTTCTATTCGTATATCACTGTATCACGCACAACACGAATAGTTGTAGAGAGGTCGCCTACGCTCGAAACTGGGTACGACACCGGTGAAAGAAGAACTTAGTCTTAAACACACAAGGAAGCACACAGTAATGTAATATAAATGGAATATGTCGTTACAAAGCATATATTTTTGTTCCTTTTAGTACATAAATGGTTATGCCTAGGTCGGAGGGTGAAATCTGCCCTCTTTCACTATTCGACTACCATTTTCATGTATATTTGAAATACGGCTTCTGTATCAGTACGTTTATTCAATGAAACTTTGTTATATTTATTTTAAAGTAAATCTCTGTTAATTCCGTTGAGTCCGATTCGTAAATAGATTTTACTAATCAATATATTAAATGCATAGAGTTCAAACGAAACAGTTCGAAACAAAATCATAAGTATGTATAGTATGTAGTAAAATTCATTTGACATAACGGACTTACATAACATAACGGACTTACTTTTGGTACTACCGGATAATTGCCCGGACTGAAATAACGAAAATTATTTACTGTATAGTAATTTATTCAAAAATATATACATATATATATATATATATATATATATATATATATATATATATATATATATATATATATATATATATATATATATATATATATATATATATATATATATATATATATATATATTCATTTGGATTGGTTTTGTATCTGTATATTATAGATTGTTGGGATTTTTTCGTGGTATAACAAGAAAGTATTAAAAGAAAGAATTAAAACGCATAAATATTCAAAAACACAGATCACGGCACTGAATAAACACAAACAAACAGACGGACATAGTTTCAACTACGACAAAACTAGAATTTTGGCCACAGAAACTAACACAAAGAAAAGAGAAATTTTAGAAATGATACATATCCAGAAAAATCTACAAAATGTAATCAATAACCGTTCAGACGTGAATAATTTGAGCACTGTGTACTCCCAAATATTATAAAAGGCGCATAATGCGAAGACACGTGAAACGATTATGACTCGACACCTGTTTCGGATTCATAAACCAGTCGTTCACACGAGCTGGAACTTACCACAGCCAAAGAAAATAAAACAAAACGATCCGTAGTGAGGTACATTTTAAATATCATCCTTTTTATTGTGAACTAGTTTTAAATTATATTTTATCTTACAGACTCTTGACGAAACTCTTGTAAAAGGCTCCAAAAATAGAGCCGAAACGTCGAGTAAATTAAATCCAATTATATTAGTTATTTAATATCTGTTATACAAAGAAAAAATCTCAAGAATATATATATATATATATATATATATATATATATATATATATATATATATATATATATATATATATATAAAATATGAAATAAATTATTAGTCAGAATGTTCATCTAATTTCAAATTCTAGCCTTCAAAATTTCCACTGATCCAAGTCGATTTAATGTTGAGCTTCAAGATTTCATGAACATTTAGTTGTTACTGAGATTAGGGTGAATTTAGGTTACTGAGAAGGTTGATGCACTTTATGAGGAGGAAAGGAATTAATCATTTCTTTCACAGAATATACACGAAATGTACATTGTGCTCAAACAAAACTAGTATGCACTTGAATTCATTTCAATTAACATAGTGGAGCTGCAATTGCTACTAGCCGATGAATACCCGGAATGAAATCATGGAAATTATTTACTATATAATTATTTTTCTTCAAACGTCATATAAGTGATAACTTTTGTGACGTTCCTCAATGACATTAAGTGTGATTTATATGGCTAGGAGTATAAGTACTTATACTCCTAAGCGTATAAACACATTATACTACTATGAATTTATTCACAATGGTATTTATTATTTATTCGTAATATTTATAGTAAAAGTACAATTATGAAGATTTGCATCATTTAAAAATCCTCCACTTTTTGCAATATCAGTACTATTCATAACAACTTTTCTAGAGTGAACGGGATTTACAAATCCATTACTTGTATCGGGTTCATTAAATGAAGTTTGTTTGAGATTTTCCGCGGAGCTAGGTTGAAGAATTCTTTTAGCAATTTTGGTTTTACTTTGCACAGAGTCTTCGATGTACCCTTCGGCAACTGCATCAGATTTCCAACCCCCATGCCTTTTCAGCGTAGTGATATCCACCCCAATATCAACAAGCATTGTTGCGGAAGTTCTTCTTAAGCAATGCCCTGTATATTCTTTCCAATTTGGAATCTTCAGATACAATGCCACATCTTTTGCTACACTACCAATTTTATGGATACCCATAACAGCTTCATAACATTTCCCATTTTGATATTTCAAAAAAAACGTCGTTCCCTAAAATCGGCAGGGCGCAAATTAACGTACCTTCTATATTTGCTCAGATATTCATCACCCAGGACGTTGAAGGTTCTACTCTTATTAGTTTTAGTGTTGGGAATGTTTATTAGCAGCAAAGAACCCATATCTTCAAGATCATCAACTGTCATATTCACTAGTTCATCGCAACGACATGCCCCAGATATTCCAAATATCAAAACTACCTAAAAAATTAAGTGTTGGTTAGCACAATGTGAAACAAACAAAATGTAATTTTATTACCTTCATCGCCAAATACTTCTCATCTGGGGCTTCAGACAAAAATTTGCTGAACTGTTCCCTTGACAAGACTCTCGATTTCTTTGGCTTATAACCTTCTCCTTGCTTTTTTAAAATGCACGCAAATTGTTGTTCTTTTCAATGTTCACATTATGCTTCAAATTCAACACAGACCTTATCATTGAATAATGAGCCCACAAACTAGAACTCTTCATTTTCAGTGCCATTTCGGTAAAATATGCCAACAAAACGTTCTCAGAGTATTGCACTACTTTTTTTCCATTGCACCATTTGTTGAACTTAACAAACGCAGCTTCATATACTGCAGCAGATTTCGTCGGCAGCAAGTTTTGTATAGCTATTCTAGCTGCCCCTACCACTTCGGGAGGATCATTACACATTTCTAAACTCATTTTCTTCACCGAACTTGAAATATTTGTTTTAATGGATGTCAACCAAGTACGTATCCATGACAACGATACGAAAAAGGCAATATACAGTGAAATAAGTTGAAGATTCAATCTTGTTATCTTCATTAAAAAATTTGTTTCCTTTTATTGTTTTATTTCGAATGAAATTATGCACGTTTGAAGAAAAAATAGTATATGATATTCGGAGAATAAGATACTTTATGTGCTTCGCATGGATTGTCTGACGAACGTAGTGAGCACATAAAGTATCACTTATTCTCCTAATATCATAATATACTATTATTCAAAAACTCTCCGTCAGAATGTTTATTCACTTTCAAATTCTAGCCTTTCAAATTTCCGAAAACTCATGTCAATATAATGTTTCATTATTAACTCGACGTTACTGCATTGAAGAAGTCTATAAAAATAACATCTGAAAAAGTACACCTAAGTACTGTTTTCCGTTAAACAATTTTCAACTGGCGTGCTAATCATAATTGTTGGGATAATATGAAATTCAGATTAATATACAACAGTTTAATTTTTTGCGTGAACCACGTGTCAAAGCATTGTTGTCATACAAAATGACGAAGGATCAGGGCAAATAAAATATCTTCCGGTAATTTCATTAACAATGAAAAGAAAAAATGAAATATACTTCAATGAAAACTGAAAACAATCTTGAGTCTGTGACACACAAGAAAGCAAGAAGTATTATAACATAAATGGAATATTGATACAAAACATTTGTTTTTGTACTTTTTAGTGCGTGAGCTACTTGTTGTTCCTAGGTCGAAGGGTTGAAATCTGCCCGGTAATGTCTCTATTCGAATAACATTTTCATTCAAATTTGAAATGAATACAGGTTTTTTATATGTACTACTGAAAATGTATTAAATTGATGTGTAAGTCAATCTCTGTTAATTCCGTTGATTAAATGTTTGCTTGTCGATTCGCAGATTCGTAAATAGATTCTACCAATCAATATATTAAACGCATACAGCTCAAAAAAACCGTTCGAAACGTGATCATCATCAGTATTCTGGTCTAAAATTAATTTGAATCAACTTAATGGACTGACTACTCGATATTTGCGAGAATTAAAATAATGAAAATTATTTACTATATAATGATTTATTCAAAAACCTTCCGACGAAGGTTTTATAGAATAAAATATGAATTAACTGTTTGAACATGGCAAGGATTGTATAACACTTCAAAATGTTTTGACGAGTAGACGGAATATTGTCTGAGGATCAGTAGAGATTTTCTTCTAGTGACCAACTTCACGTCCATTAACAGCATCCACCACAAAGGGGGGGGGCTAATTTTCACAACATAGGCTGCTGCATGGAGCACAGTAGGGGTGCACAAAAAGGTGCACAGCAATACGGTACGTAGACGCAAGGTGCGCAACAATGTACGCAGCAGACAGAAGGGTAGCTCTTCTAGTGACCAACTTCACGTCCATTAACAGCATCCACCACAAAGGGGGGGGGGCTAATTTTCACAACATAGGCTGCAGCATGGAGCACAGTAGGGGTGCACAAAAAGGTGCACAGCAATACGGTACGTAGACGCAAGGTGCGCAACAATGTACGCAGCAGACAGAAGGGTAGCAAGCACCGGTACTCATTTTAATGTTATTTGTTTAATTGACTATATTTGTGCGTATTCACCTTGAATTTTGAAGAAAAACATAGAGTGAAATTGATGCGTATTTCTGCTGCCAGACAGTAGTCAGTATGATTATTTAATTTCAAATTCAAGCCCATAAAATTTCTAATGATTCAAGTCAATGTAATGTTAAGGTTTTTTGATTTCACAAACATTTAATTATTTATTCGAAGTTTTCATTGAAATTTTAGAAAAAGAAGAGAAATTCTATGGATTCCTATCAAAACTGCTTATAGTTTTATCTGAATTTAGAAGTTATCTCAAACTTTCATAGATTTATGAGAGTGGATCTGCGATCCCTTTTTTAAAATACTCAAGACGTAATTACTTTTAATAATAAATATGCCTAATAAACTTCAAATATTTCTTCAATCTTATCGATACTATAGTTACAAAGTTAGTATAATAGTTAAACCATGGTTCTAGAAGGAAATGAAAAGATTCTTATCAATAATAATATACTAGTAATACAAAAAGTTGAATAGGAAAAACAATTGAGCGAAGCTATGAAAATACCTTGTCCTTCTACTTACTGCAATTGAATCAATACTTATTCTATAGTTTTATCGACTTCTTTCAGAGAGATCAAGCTTAAGATAAGGTATGCATATCTGCTGATTTTGAACAGTTGGAAATCGATTTACTCTAGAGTCGGGTTGTGGTTAGCATGTGTGCTATTTATCTCTCCAATGTTTTATTTATATTCATTTAGAATTCATAGAGTAACTTGCAAAAGTTGTTCACAGATTGTTGCTACTCTTTGCGACATTCTGCGAAATGGCACCCTTTGTATTCCGTCAATGCAGTTGTTGAGCATCTTCTCTGCTTTCGCAATACTAGATTGCATATAACTATAGGAAGTTATCATTATTTCACAGAAAGCATTGCTCCTGATTGACGAGCTAATAAAGATGACCACTTGACTTCTTCTAATTGCGATAAGCAGTCTCGGTGCAGTTGAGGGAGTCTTGTGTATCTAATTAAAACTTTATCGACATTATTTTTACATTATGTCTAACGAAATAATCGTAAGAATTAAGTTTTCAATACAGGCCAACAGTTATTATAACACTTTTATTGTCACCTCTAGGATTTCGAACCTGAATTCATGAGGATATTTAAGGTGAGATAATATGGACAAATTATACACACGTAAGGTTTCAACATGAGATTACTACAGACTAAAAAAAATTGAATACATAAATGACTTGTACTTAGTGATGAAGAAACTTGTCTTAACAGCAAGTGAAACATATTTGAATAAATGAAGCACACTTGTCTCAGGTTTCAATGTAAATTGTATTCATATCACTGCATCAAGCTATCAACATGTTGCGCAAGTTGATTCATAAGATACAAGCAACCCGGATATCAAGAAAGAACTTTCCTCATCGATCATCAATTATAATTATTGAAAAAGCAAATAGCTAAGGCAAACAAAAAAAATGAATCAAATTTTTCTGGCATTAATTGAAGGCATTATTCCAAAAACCAGACAATTCCAAAATATCGTATTTTCAAGTTGCCGCCATTTTATGTGCTTTAAGACATTGGATATCTACTGGTCTACTGGTGTTTTAACAAAAACTGGACATGTTGGGAGATATAAGGCATAGAAATCAGTGCGATTCTACAAAAACAAGATAAGTCCCTGACAATTCCGGCAAAAACCAGACAAGTCCAGTTTAGTCCACGTCTTAAAAATTTTCAAGAAAGTTACATAACTCTTTCCGATGAGAGGACACACTAATCTTTCGAATTATCAAGATTTCGGCTTAGTCGGGAACAAGAAAAACAAAGCCAACATAGTGACACTTCCAGAATATTGGGACAAAGTAGTGAAAGACGCACGAAAACATCCTTCACCATTCAAGCTGAAAATAATGACCCACAAAGACTTTTTCGATATTAGAACTGCTGTAGAATTTTTTTTTTTGAAAACACCTAAACCTCCACTAAAACTACAAGAAGTAAGAATGATGTTGTTTGACAAATATGATATTCATGTTAATCTGCGAAAATCGTACTATGGATTGTGGGAAAGGCATATTGTGATAAATAAGTCCTTCAAAATGATAGTAAATACTATTGAAATTTCAAAACTTTACCAGTCACCAACAGGAACACAACATGCAGAAGCAACAAAAAGCAAATGAAGATGGCAACGTTGATATTGATGACGATGATAATTCCAATGGTTGAGAAGATAACTAAAGGCCTGTTATTTTGTGAATACTATTTTTTGTAATAACATTGCATAAGCAATACATTATAACAAACTGAAAATTGGTAGTAATTTTCTGCAAAAACCAGACAAGACCAAACAACAAAATTTCATTTTTTTTTTCAAAATATGATATATAGAAATTTTATTATAGAACTTACACAAAGTAATCAAAAACAACTGACCATATAAAAAGTAAAAATTTTTTCCAGGCACTACAAAGGAAGCTACACTGTTTTTTGAAGTTTCTCAATATTATAAATTTTGGACTTGTCTGGTTTTTGGAATAATGCCTTCAATTCTAATTTACTCTTGCTCGTGCCTCCCGCTGCCTGGTTAGCTATTCAGTTGCTCAGCTATCTACTTCGTGCTAAGAATCTGCAGCTATTGCTACGTTATGAGGCTCAAGTTCGTAAAGCATTGGAATTATTATTATTGCTTGTTGATTTGCACCTAATTTGTCCAATTTACAAAAGAGTTGTGAGGCTAATTGACTACCCGTTATTAACAGCATACCTTCATTCACTCGAAAATCGTCGGTTGCCGACTTGAGGTATTCAGATAATATACACCAATTTACCGTGCACATTCCGAACACCAAAACGTTATTCTATCTGAAAGCGTTCCTTGACCGAATTGTAAATTAATGGAATGCTCTTTCCTCAGAAGTGTTTCCGGTTAGCTATGACTTGCAGCGGTTCAAATCCAGCATTAACCGTCATTTAATGAAATAATCTCGAAGCACATCAGAAGCGTTAACTTCCCTTTTCACGAGAGTGAAAGAAAAGTATGAATATAAAGGATTGCAATATATGGGATAGACTGAAGCCTATTAGCTGGTGCGAAAATGCAAAATGTTTCTGTCAACTTTGGTAATTTGAGAAATTTCTAGGATTTTTAGATTCCTGATTACTAGAGATCAATTTCGTTCATTTCTATGTTTATATATATATATATATATATATATATATATATATATATATATATATATATATATATATATATATATATATATATATATATATATACATATATAACTTGTTGATAATTATTAGCAATAACAGGCTTGGTGAATCTCAAAAAAACTCGATTTTATTAAAAAGTTCACGTTTCGCCACGACATTCGTGGCTTTTTCAAAACAATTGAAATATTGAAATTTCTTTGACATTTATTGATTTGAAAAAATTTGAATAGTTAAAAAAACTACTATGTTTTATCAAAATTTTTTCGGCTGTGGCCGTTCTCTGTTATTTATTACGTGCTATTCAGTCCAATATTAACATTCATATCTGTTATTATTAGATGGTAAGGGAAACCACAAAAACATTCACCCACGTAATGTTCGAAAAAGGTTCAAATTATTTTGATTTTGAAAAGTCAAAAGATAAATAGTACCCTATATTTATCTTTTTTTCAAAATTTTTTTTATGGCTGTGGCCGTCTTCAGTTGGTAATTACGTGCTATTTAGTCCAATATCAACAGTCAGGTCTGTTGGTATTAGATGGAAAGGGAACCACAGAAACCTTCACCCACGTAATGTACAAAATAAATTTAAAATATTTGATTGTTGGATTTGTCTTTAAAAAGACATTACTTGTTATTTTGAAGATCACATGTTCTAAATTATACCTTTTTTGTAGAAAAATTGAAAATTCTAGATGTCTAGATTTTGTCGAAGAAGATGAGTTGTTATGCTTAGAGTTTGTTTGTTGAATTATTTTGTCTTGATTTACGTTGTTTCTTAGAAAAATTAGAGAATTAAATCTGCGTATATTGAACTTAAATGTTTTATATCTAATAAATGATAGAACCATTTATGACTTTATTTAAATTTTTTTGAGTATGTAATATTTCTAAAATTTCTATGTGTTTTTCATCTTTCTCTATTTTTAAAATTTTTGTGCTATTAAAGTTGAATCTATGATTCTCATTATTTTTATGTTTGATCAGTGCTGTGGTTTGTGTTTTGGTATATTTTGTTTTTGTATATATATTTTTGAGATTCACCTGTTATTGCTAATAATTATCAAAAAGTTAAAAATAGTTCACAGGCAACATTAGTTAAAATATATATATATATATATATATATATATATATATACGCGATACTATGACGACATTTTTTCTGCAAGTACGGGAGATTTTTTTCCCGCAAGCCTGTGACAATATTCACTTCGCCCCATATATTTACATATATTTCTGCAGCCCTTAGTTGCGTTCTATGACAATGTCACACTGTCACCAGGCGTTCTGCGACCGGGTATATATATATATATATATATATATATATATATATATATATATATATATATATATATATATATATATATATATATATATATATATATATAAATAAATATATTTGTGTGTGTGTGTGGTTCATTTGCTGGGGATACCTTGCTGGCTGAAATGTCGTACCTATTTATTAAATTTTATTCATTGTTTCAACTTAATATTTATTTAATGTTTAAAAATATTATTTCTTCTATTTTTCTAATACGTGCTTCAATTTATCTTTTAAATGCGTGGATTTCATTTTGAATGTAATATTTTCAACTGAACGCAAATTTATCGTGCCATGTATTCGCTGAATCTATTTCATTTTCTCTGATACGTACATATTACATTTTCTTATACTTTCATCTTCTTCATTTATTTATTTTAAATTTCGTATGTTTCAGATACAACTTCACCCTTGACAATTATAGACAAAGGAAGTGCGGAAATTTATAAATGAAAATACATTGTCCAACACCGTTATTTTATGAGATGTCCTGAAGAATAAGTACTGAGGATATTTCCAGATGGGATGAAACAGGGAGAAAGCAAGTGCAATCCCCACAAACATTTGAGAATTTAATTTTGGGAATTACAGACTTCAACGAAAGTTTTCTCGCAAATTTTACTCCATTGTCAAATGCAACAGGCTCTGAAATTAGCTGGTGGCAAACTTCCTGAAAAATAACTTTTTCAAAGTTCATAGGAATAGCAGATATGATGCCAATGTTTCCTCATAAAATCGAATATGAGAACGTCGATCAAGGAAGCTTTGAATTTCATGTAACACTTAAAATGTATTTTTTTCTGAAAAGGTATGAATTGAGGAGTTAGAAACACAGAAACTAACCAGTTTCATTAACCAGCATACGCCACATTCAGTTTCTTAACCCACCAGTCACAGGAATTATAATGCAAAAATCTCTTTTTAATTGTCGATCAGAGGATAAAAATTTTCATGAATATCTCTAGTTCCTAGACATTATTAGTTTATATCGATCGATCCTTATGTTCTTCATATCGTTTAGTGCGTTGTTCATTCACAAATCAAAGGATATTGCAACAATTCTGATTGTCGAGTTCATATACTGCCTAGGTTAGTATTCAATGAATTTTTTTTATGATTCCTGACTACTTACTTTTTTTCATTCAGTTTGAGTTGAAGGGTTAAGCCTCAACAACCCAGTAGTATCCAATTTACACATTTTCAAATTTAATCGTATGCATAATCGATATACCTGTTTGTCTTGCAACATGGCTTCGAGTATTTCATCCTTCACATGTTATTGTTCATATTATTCAGTCAAAAATTCAGAATAACGTATTATCATATTATATAAAGTGAACAGGGAAAATTCTTCAATAATTTAAAACATTATCAAACAACTTTTCAAGGGAGCTGGTTATATGTCCCCGACGAGAGTTCTACATTCACAATACAACAGTGAATTATAGATATCGTCAAGTCACCCCGACTCGAAATCTGCATACAGCTGTTTCTTCTTAGATCTCATCAGTGCAGCTTATTTGACTTGGATTTAAATGAAAAATTTCTAATTGTTCCCCAATACAAATCGTGACCGAGCTACTATCTGGATAACAACCCAGAGCGCCCTCCACCAAGGATATTGGAAACCAACAATTCACCGCTTAGATCGGAAATGCAGAATCCCGTGGGGAGAATACATAACTTCCTGACATCAAAAGTCTACTCTGCAACTGTGACGTATGTGGTTCCAAAGTACGCTAACATAGCGTTTTTATTAACTATGGGCATACTCACGAGAGTGCGCTCCTGAAATACTTATTACGATTTACGCAATTATTCAAAATCAAATCCTGAAAAATATACAAGTTGACCATGGTCAATTCAATATACAACATACATAACAGATAACCAGCTCCCTTGGAAAGTTGTTTGATAATTTTTTAAATTATTGAAGATTTTTCCTTCTTCACTTTATGTAGTATATCAAATGGACCATGGTCAACTTGTATATTTTTCAGGATTCGTTTTTTATTTATCATCTTTTCAAAATTTTTTTCAAAAATCCAGCTTGAGAACCCAGATGAGCAGGTTAGACAATTTCAGTACTTGAAAGTATTGTCGTGAGATCATTAATTTTGTCTATGCTTGTTTTTAGTTGCAGAAGTACTGTTGTTAGGTGGCAAGTTAATACAGACGTTATTATTTGTTACTTAGCTTGAATATTACAATTGATGAATACTTGGCTCCTTTCCGTGGGTGAGTAACATTCGAGCAGTAGTTACCCGATGAGTATACAATAAATAAATGATGGATTTGTGATAGTAAGACGTTACATTTGATGATTTATCTACGAGTGAGGAAGTTGATAGGTTGTTATATGCTGATGGGCTTATAATACCTGGTGCTATGCGAAGAAATAAGCGATGCATACCTGAAGAGTTTCAGCTTTGTAGAAACCGCAGCGCTAGTACTAATATATTTAACCCGGCGCTAGTCACGCCCATGTTTTTTACAAATTTGGTCGCGCTGGGTCTCTGAGGCCCAGTGTAAATATACGGCATCAAAACTACAATTTGGTAAATTTGAATTTGTAAAAATCGGCTGAAAGCAAAATATTTCATTTGTAATCATATATGAGATCCCGTACCTTCCAAATTGAGATGATAAGCAGTTCAATTTTGTTTTGAGAGTCATGGTTTTCACTAAGGTAATAATAACTATGCAACTACATAACTCAAAGAATTATTTAATTATTTTCATCCGTAATATAATCAATAGGTCCTTCATCACATTGCTTACAATAAATATTATAGCATGTGTAAGGCATAAATATTTGTAGCACTTTTGTTTGTTTGTTTAGCGGCGTTGTTCTCTGGTGTTTTTATCATCAGTGCGGATAACACGCATGAGGAAGCGAAACCTTTGCAGGGACATTGTCAACCAAAATAAATCTATTTCAGTTCCTTCACGGCTCCATATTTCTTCTGTATTTAATCGGCTGCTCCTATGCATGCCAGCTAAGTACAATAAACCAAATAGAGCTTCAATTTCTGGAAGGTTAGTGGGTTTTGCATCTCCGGAGCGCTGATAATTTTGAGATATAGCTTCTAAATATATATTTGTATTTTTCACGATGCCAGTAAGCATTTTTTCAGAAAAAACAAGTTCCAGCAATCTAAAGGTGTTTTTGAGTTTTTGGCTATGCCTTTCACGCCTCACAGGTGCAAAACTATGTTTGCTCTAGAGGTTCTTACTCGTTGAGAAAATGGATGTTTGATCCATTCGGTAGGTACCATTTTTTCCAGTGAAGCATGCAACATTTTGGTTTCGGTTCATCATGGATTCCTCAGTCTCACTTTCAGCTTATTGTTCAGTATCTGAATCGTCCGTATTCTCAACACAATCTTCTTTATCCTCGCCATCTTCTTCGTCATCAGGATCTTCATCAACAACATCTACTTCTTCAAACAAACGCATAAGTCTTTGCTGCTCTTTTTCATAAGGACTCAAGAGAAAAATGAAAATATATGATTATGCTATATAGTTAGATTATTCTACTACTTTATAGCTAAAATATAAGTTTAAAATACTAAATATATCATCTTAGCTGAATATAAATTAAAGTATTAGTTATGAAATACACTATACAGTTTAGTCGCTTATTTGGTCGCGCCGGGTCTGACTACTAAAAACACGTGTTTACACAAGCACTGTCAAAAATAAAACACAATTGATCACTACATGAGGATCGGTTGAAAATGTTATGAAGCTAGAGGGAGGCGCGTAATTTTCAACGTTGTAATTTCTAAAATATTAGCTTATAATACTATGAATGGGTCTGTGAGACCCGGCGCGACCACCGCCGGGTTAAGTTTTTTAAAACTATACTTTATAACTAACTGTATATAGTTTCCAGTATACTACGCAAACATGGAGCTTTCATTTTCGTTTCCACTATGCACCATATTAACAAAATATATAGCGAAAAATTGAAACAGAGGTAAACATAAATATACCGTAACGAAACGAAAAGTGGCGTGAATACTCATAATCAAATTGTACAAGAATACACAAATACGTAAAAGGAATAGATGTTCAACAGTATTTTTCTGAAATGTTATTGATGTTAGAACTGCATCACTGAAAATATGGAAAAATTTGAATTCTATTTGGAATCAGCGAAAGCCCTACTCTAACAAAAGAATTTTTTTGAGAGAAGTTGCAACCGAGCTGGTGAAGCCTCATATTACAAGAAGTTGGCTAACTGAATACCGCCGAAGTAGAGGATATTGTGGGAACAATTCCGTAGCAAACAGCAGTTCAACTAGCGAAATAACGTGCGAGAAGAAAAAAATAATCATTCAAATATATCTACCTGTCAAGCAGTGGACCGACAAGTTCAATCTGATTGTATCCGGTTCCAGTTTTACCTGTCTAAGTGAACAGTCAATTATATCCTGTTAAACTAAAAATGCAAGTGAAAATAAATGCAGATACCTAGGAATGATAACCCACAGCAACTTAACTTCAAAATGTACATTGAAGCAGCAAAACAAGGAACAACCAGCAGTGTCAATTATTTCCTATCATTAACCTACAAAGACCAAGGTATTGGAACAGGAACAACCTGCAAAATTTATTTAATAATCTGTAGATGCTTTTTAGAGTATGGGCATCAAATCCTGGGGCAATGCAATAAAACTTGCTTTAAGATGATTGAGGTTGCTGAGCGCAGTGTTATCCGAAAGATTACAAAAATGAGACATCGCAACAATCCCCTACATACTCCTTCGAATAATATTTATATGAAAAGACCAAAATTGAACCGTCAGCTGATAGATTCCTCAGAATTAACGAGAAATTCATTCATCAACAGTACAACATCGACACAAAACTCCCCTTCATCACAGACCGAAAAGGAAATTACCAGCGCAACAACTATTTGAACACTTATTATCCTGACTCTAATATCCTAAGCAATTCTTTTTGCTGTTTTACAGAATAGAATACATAATTTTTTTTTATTATAAAAATCAGGGCATGAAAATCTAGGTTGGTAGCTCTTTGAATCCTTATTCAATAAAGTTGTTTGTTCTCTCTCTCTCTCTATGCTGGACTCAAAACAAATCAAATCAAAATATGCTTTATCATCTTTAAAATTTCACAATTCATTGACAAAGCGAAAAATATAAGAGTTGAAAATATCCAATGAGAGGATGAATCTCTCACAAAACAAGTCCTAATGTAAAATATTAGTAACAAAAACAGTTTCAGCGTACATTTTCTCACTGAATCCAAAACAACGAAATATTATACAAACTTACAATTGATTGATGATAAATCGCATTGGTAGGATAAAGAGGTACAGACAGGTAAGTTTGTCGATCTAAGGAAAATATGAAGGGAGTGGTCGTCTGTCGTTCATTTTTCGTGACATACATCGGAATAACGAAAGACATATCGATCCAAGTGTGGGGATGAGATGATCATCACAAAATGATGATTGTACTCTTGCATTATTGAAGCTGCACATGTCTAAGTTTTTTTGCGTGTGCAATATTGCTGAATTTATTTGAACAGACATAAATAAAGTACTTTCTCCTCCACACAAATTCGGCTGGGATGGCGTAGCATGTAGCAATACAGCAATAAAACTTATTGATCGAAATTTATAGAACACGATTCCTTGTTTGTGGATAGTCATAGTGGAAAGAATTTATTATTTATACCAAAAGGCAAAATCTACGGGTAACTTCTGTCAATAAAACGGCTACGAAATTTGAGTTTTTCACCGAATTAGGTTATTTGTATTGTATTAAATTCAGTCGAGTGTGATTCGATTTATTTACGTGCAGATTTCAACTGAAATACTATTTAATATTTATTTTTCTAAAATTGGTCAATTGTAACTGCATGATAATTTTGCTGTACAAATAACTGGTTAACTACCTGATCGTCATTTATGACTGTCTATGGAGTAACAAATAGATAAAATTGAATTTTTCTTGGTACCTATGAAGTTATGAAGAAATTCAGAAAATTCAATTGGAAGAAAAATGGTTTTCAAAATATCAACTTCATTTTTGAGACTTAAATGAGTTAAACATTCGAACATATAAATATGCAAAAAATAATTCTACAATTCTGTTCAATGTGGGATACATATGTGAGTTTCTTGAATGGTCTTCTACTTTACATATCTTTTAAACTGAGTTTAATATCTCCGTTTTATTTACCGGTTGTATATTTTAAGGTGAATTACATGGTCCTAGCATTGGCTGCTTTTATATAAAAAATTTTTTTGTCCCTCGATTACTTTTGCTCTACTGTATCTTGAATTTTTCAATTAATAAATTTATTACTCTTTTTGTATTAATCGAATAAATTTTAAGCCTATTGCACGGATTACGTATCTGGCTATTATAGGTTTTATGATGAAAAGATTGAGAGAGATCGAAGAAGCTTTTTATATCAAATCAAGGACAGACTCGTAAAAAGTTTTCATGTGAATGAAAAGTTATGGATATTATATATTTGCTAGTTGTACTAATTTTCAAATATATACTCGTATACTAAAGTGTTTAATTGATTTATCTTTTTCTAAACTATTTTAGTGATTGAAATAAAACTTGTTATAACGTTTTTGGGGTGGAAGTAAAGGTTTTTGATTTGACATATACAGGCTATGGAGATGAAAGTTGCGAAACTTCCTTAAATCACGATAGTTTGAGTTACATTAAACTTCTTCTATGAGTGCATTCATTAAGATTAGAACAATCAGCTACAATGTATTTGTAAGGATAAACTGTATTTTATTGAATAAAGTTAATAATATTAATATTTCGAACAAGTGTGAAAGGTGTGAAAATCAAAATAAACATAAAACGGGTGAGTTGCAGAGCGAAGGCCTTTAAGGTCGAACTTTGCTCGCGATGGGCATCGCATCGAAATGCGATTAGGACGGAACGAATAATAGTTTGAAATACCTCGCTTCAATAGTAAACCGAAAAATTAGAACATAATTGATTTCATTGAAGAAAATAAAAAATTAAGTCAGAAAAGTCTCCACGAAGTGCACCGCGGTTGGGTGAAAGAGTTGAGGAGGAACGTTTTTATACATGAACCCAATATATGTAGGTAAAAAATTTCAACCCTCTAACTCAACCTGTAGAGTTTTCAAAAACCACGAAATATCTACGTAAGAACAGCGGCGATTGGAAAAATTTACCCAAATTTCAATAATTTAGTTCTGCCCTGCAAACAACCCTAGTTACCAAAATTCAGCTCATTTGGAGACAGAAATACCTATATATACGTAAATGAATTTATATCAGATATCACAAAAATTTGGAAATTCGTTGTCTAGAAGGTCTAAAACAGATAGAAAGACAACTACCTCACCTTACTGTTGACTTTCGATGCGCTGCAAAAGTCTATTATGTTCGGGAAAAATACGACTGAAAATATCGAAAAGAAAAGTTGCTTCTTACAATTTCGCTGACTCAAAAGCTTCAGCATTTCTGTTTAATGATGATCTCTCTCTCTAATGACACTACAGCCCGCTTCGGGCCTTGGCCTGCCTTAGTTTTCTTCCCCATCCATCTCGGTCCATGGCAGCTCTCTTCCAGTTGCGGACGTTTAAGATGTTTTTTGCGTCCTCTGCGACTTCTTCCTGCCACCTTTTCCGGAGTCTTCCTACCGGTCTGCGCCCCTCCATTCTCGCTTCAAGAACACTTCTAGGCATCCTCTGCTCCTCCATTCTAACTACATGACCAGCCCATCGCAATCTTTGTATTCTGGCGAATCTAGATATGGAGATCTCTCTATATTTTTCATATAACTCGTGGTTGTATCTTGATCTCCACTCTCCATCTTCTTATGTAGGTCCAGAAATGCGTCTCAGAATTTTTCTTTCGAAAGCGTTGATATAGTTTGCTATGCTCTGTGTTAGGATTCATGTTTCGCATCCATATACTATTATGGGTCTGATGATGGTCTTATAGATTCTGATCTTATTTTTTTGGGTATACATCACGGGATCTGAATATGTATAGGAGCGCAAAGTACGCTCTGTTTGCCTGGGCTGCTCTTCTTCGGATCTCTGATTCCTCATTTCCATCTTTGGGTATGTTTACTCCCAGGTAGGTAAAATTTGTTACTCTCTCCATGTTGTCATCACCTACAGTCACGTTTTGCAGAACTCTGGTTGAGCGTGTTTGCGTTAGGACTTTTGTTTTATCCACGTTTATTGTTAGTCCTACCTCGCTGGCTTTGTTTTCCAGGTCTACATATATCTCTTTTACCGTTGTCATTGATCGTCCCATTATGTTGATGTCATCTGCATATGCTGCTATTTGGGAGGATTTATTGCTCAGCTTGTCCATTGGATTGATTGTCATTTTCCTTATGACATACTCCAGGCTAATGTTAAAAAGCATTGGGGCCAGCCCATCGCCCTGTTTTAGGCCCTGTGTTATTTCGAAAGGGTCCGTCAGCTGGTTCTGTATTCTTACGTGCACAACCGTCTCCGTCATAGTTGCTTCGATTAGTCTGATTAATTTCCCTGGTATCCCAAATTCGTTCATTATTTCATAGAGCTTCTCTCTTGTTTAATGATGATGATCGATAATAAATATATAACGCCAAAATCAACGTTCAAAATTATATATTTTTAATAACTGAGATTGAATTCTCGCACATCACTTGGTGAAACATCATAAAGAATAAAGTTTAAACTCAAAAATAAAACACACTTGGCTTAAGTTTCACTATATAAAAATATTTAGATACTGTATTTAGCAGTGAAGGATAGTCGACATGTTTCGAGTTATGAACTCATTATCAAGACTGACTACAGGAGAGTATTGCATCTTATTTTATAAAACAGACAAAATCAAAGGTGATACCTGAAAATCAATTTGTTCGTTTACAAGGGGTAATTAACTATTATGGGCGAAACTTATTTCAAGAATTTCAAGGAGGCCAAGGCGCTTTCTGAATGCAACAATTGGGTTTTGTTGAAATCCAGGAAGTGATTAAATTTTATACAATGTTCGGAGAAGCCAGTGGTATTTTTATTTTGTAAAATTGACTTTTTATGTTCTTCAACACGAATGTTTATATTCCTTCCTGTTTGTCCAATATAGAAAGCAGGACATTCGTCGCAAAATATTTTGTAAACACCACTGTTTTCTCCGATATCAGATTTTTCTTTATCATTGACCATGAATGACTTTAAATTTCTTCTATTTGTAAATTGTTTTAACGTTATTTTTCGATAGCCTTTTTTGTAACAGGCTATCGAAAAATAACGTTAAAACAATTTGTACAAATGAAAGAAACTTGAAGTAATTTTTGGTCAATAATAAAGAAAAATCCGATATCGGAGAAAACAGTGGTGTTTACAAAATATCTCACTTCCTGGATTTCAACAAAACCCAATTGTTGCATTCAGGCAACAAAGGAAAGCGCCTTGACCTTCTTGACATTCTTGAAATAAGTTCCGCCCATAATAGTTAATTACCCCTAGTAAACGAACAAATTGATTTTCAGGTATCACATTTGCTTTTGTCTGTTTTATAAAATAAGATCCAATACTCTACTGTAGTCAGTCTTGATAATAAGTTCATAACTCGAAATATGTCGACTACCCTTTACTGCTAAATACAGTATCTAAATATTTTTATATAGTGAAACTTAAGTCAATTGTGTTTTGTTTTAAAGTTCAAACTTTATTCTATATATTTTTTATAATTAAGGTGCAACTACCGCCTCCACGCGCATAAGCATTTCAGGCATTCATATGTGAGGTTTGGTGGTGATTGATTATATGCATAGAGTATCTATGGAATATATAAAATCGTATCATGAAATATAAGTGAATATGAAGTCAGTAATACTCCACGAGCCTAACCAATACACAATGGGTGTAACAAAATATTGATTGTAATTTTGTTACTTTATTTTGAGGCATTTTGATGCGTAGGTCGTAATTTCCCCTAATCTTTATTCTTTTGTATAGTAAATTCTAATACCCTTCAGTCAATTTGGAGATGCTGTGGGGGTAAGACAAACATTGAAACCCACGAAAGAATATTGAATTTCTATAACACAATGGTTTAGGGAAAAATTTGAAACAAACAATGGTTTTCGTATTTACTTCAGTTCAATCCACATACTTAATTTCAAACCGCTACTTCAAACTTCAGAAGCCCTGGAAGTGTATATAACCTTAAAAACCACGAAAACACTATAAATCTCTAAACAAAAATGATGGTGGTTAGGAGAAAAACTTTATAATGTCAAAAGCCACTTCTTCAACATCTATAAAAAAAATATGAATTTTCAACCTTTTAACTTAATCTAAAACAGTTTTTCGCAACTACGTCCATAATTAATATTCACAGATATTGACACGGTTTGAGACAATTTTGCTCTGTACCTGTACCTCTAGGCCACTTCCTTCCCAAAAAATTGAAGGTGCCATAATTTCAACTGAATTTACCAAAAATAATTTTTTCTGCTATAAATATTTACATATATATATATATATATATATATATATATATATATATATATATATATATATATATATATATATATATATTTATATATATGTTCAGAAAGATTTCCGCGGCCGGAAGTATTTGAAAAACTTGGTTCACGGAATGAACCGCGTGAAAGATTTGAAAAATCTCGACGTTTCGGCTCCTTTTGCGAAGCCATCTTCAGGAGAATTAGAAGGGGAATAATTCAGAATCGTGGCCTCAATCTGCCTACTCCACGATCCGAATTAGGAGGAATCGGAAACAATGCGATTGCGTGGTCTCAATCTGCCTACTCCACTAACCGTACTGCTTTCTGTCAACTCTGAAGTCTCAACCTGCCTACTCTGGACGCTGAAGAGAAGGCAGGTTGAGACTTCAGAGATGACAGGAAGCAGTACGGTTAGTGGAGTAGGCAGATTGAGACCACGCAATCGCATTGTTTCCGATTCCTCCTAATTCGGATCGTGGAGTAGGCAGATTGAGGCCACGATTCTGAATTATTCCCCTTCTTATTCTCCTGAAGATGGCTTCGCAAAAGGAGCCGAAACGTCGAGATTTTTCAAATCTTTCACGCGGTTCATTCCGTGAACCAAGTTTTTCAAATATATATATATATATATATATATATATATATATATATATATATATATATATATATATATATATATATATATATATATTATATTATATATATATATATATATATATATATATATTAATACCAGCAAAAAGCACCTCTTTGCGACGAGGGCTCGCGGAACTTTTGCACCTAGTTATAATTTTGACAGTTTTTTTAATAGGATTATCTTTTGATATAGGTATGAATTATTGATATTGACTAGTGTAAATAACTCACAATAAATCAGTTTTGAACTATTCCTATTTTATTGAAACCTTTAAATTCCTCATAGAGATTTCTTACCTTGTCCTACACTGTTCTCTGTAAGACTATCTAATATATCGTAGGAAAATCTTTCATATAATGCTCATTCTTCTAATGTTTCCACTCTTGAAGACGCGATATATGTTGTACCAATAACTACAACAGCTCTAACGTTAATCTGAAACGAGTACAAAGTCTGTCTTTTTCAAAATGTAGGTAAACCACACCAACGAAGATGACAGTGTTTGAGTTCCACATTTTTTTGGCAGTTTCAAAATTAACGGCATACTCAAAAAAGTGAAATTGTCACGATGACATTCTGATCCTATGTCTCGAGCCTTTTTCCTACACTATTTGATAAAATTTGTGAATCTCGAGCCCCAATAGTGACTTTAGAATGTAAGAAAATATGTTACAAAACACACAGTAAGTATTTCAATAATATATTTTTATTTTATATTGTTTATAAAATTATATTTTAGTGATAAATAGCACTTTTAGCATTGAAATTAAATTATCCTATTAAACCTCAAACATAATGGCGTGATAGTTTTTCTTTATAGAGTGCTACAAAAATCCTGGACCACGATTTTTGAGGTGATTTTGATGTCTAATATATAAATCTTTATATATATATATATATATATATATATATATATATATATATATATATATAATATATAATATAAATATATATATATATATATATATATATATATATATATATATTATATATATATATATATATATATATATATATATATATATATATATATATGATAGCTTGGAAATATCGACTGGATTAGACTTGAGAGAAATTGTTTAATCGAGATATAAGTCACAAAACTTGAACTACGGTAAAACTCTTTATTGAAGAAATTACTCAGCTTTCGGTCATTTGCATGTCCATATATATATATAATTATTTATTCGAATTGCTGTTGCCTGTGAACTATTTCTAATCTCTTGATAATTATTAGCAATAACAGGCTTGTTGAATCTTAAAAAAGTTGACGTTTCGCCACGACATTCGTGGCTTTATCAAAACTTTTGAAAAAATTGAAATTTCTTTGACATTTATTGATTTGAAAAAATTTTAATTGAAAAAGACTACTATTATATATTAATTATTTTATATTATACCACTGAAATTTTTCGGCTGTGGCCGTTCCTTGTTATTTATTACGTGCCTTTACCCACGTAATGTTCGAAATAGGTTCAAATTATTTTGATTTTGAAGAGTCAAAGAATAGGGTACTATTTATCTTTTTTTCAAAAATTTCTCATTGCGGCTGTGGCCGTCTTCAGTTATTAATTACGTGCTATTTAGTCCAATATCAACAGACAGGTCTGTTGATATTAGATGGGAAGGGAACCACAGAAACCTTCTCCCACGTAATGTACAAAATAGGTTTAAAATATTTGATTGTTGTCTTTAAAAAGACATTACTTGTAATTTTGGAGATCACATGTTCTAAACTATACTTTCTTTTTAGAAAAATTGAAAATTCTAGACGTTTAGATTTTGTCTAAGGAGATGAGTTGTTATGGTTAGAGTTTGTTTGTTGAATTATTTTGTTTTGATTTATGTTGTTTCTTAGAAAAATTAAAGAATTAAATCTGCGTAAATTGAACTCAAATGTTTGATATCTGTTCTATCATTTACGACTTTATTTAAATTTTTTTGAATATGTAACATTTCTAAAATTTCTCTGCGTTTTTGATCTTTTTCCATTTCTAAAATTTTTGTGCTATTAAAGTTGAAAGTATGATTCTCATTGTTTTTATGTTTTATTAGTGCTGTGGTTTGTGTTCTGGTATATTTGTGTGCTTTTAATCTTTCTTCTAAATTTTGAAAAGTTTGTCCTATATATGATTTATTACAATTATTACACTGTATTCTATAAACAACATGAGATTTTTGCAGAAGAGGTGTTTTACTTTTTGATTTAGAATATATTTGTTTTATTTGATTTTGTGCGGTGTGGGCTACTTCAATATGGTGTGGATTTGAAATTTGTGAAATTTTATTACTTAAATGAGGAATATATGGAAGAGGAATATATTTTTTGTTAATATTTTTTTTTTTTGATGTTTCTAATGTGTTGTACAGTTTATGAATTCTGTTTTTAGTGATTTTCTGTATAAGTGTTATTGGGTAATATTTTAAACCTATTTTGTACATTACGAGAGTGAAGGTTTCTGTGGTTCCCTTCCCATCTAATATCAACAGACCTGTCGGTTGATATTGGACTAAATAGCACGTAATTAATAACTGAAGACGGCCACAGCCGCATTGAGAAATTTTTGAAAAAAAGATTAATAGTACCCTATTCTTTGACTCTTCAAAATCAAAATAATTTGAACCTATTTCGAACATTACGTGGGTAAAGGTTTCTGTGGTTTCCCTTACCATCTAATAATAACAGATTTGAATATTAATATTGGACTGAATAGCACGTAATAAATCACAAAGAACGGCCACAGCCGAAAAATAGTAGTCTTTTTCTATTCAAATTTTTTCAAATCAATAAATGGTAAAGAAATTTCAATTTTTTCAAAAGTTTTGATAAAGCCACGAATGTCGTGGCGAAACGTCAACTTTTTAATAAAATCGAGTTTTTTAAGATTCAACAAGCCTGTTATTGCTAATAATTATCAAGAGATTATATATATATATATATATATATATATATATATATATATATATATATATATATATATATATATATATATATATATATATTTATATATTATATATTTTACATGAAACACCCCAAAAATCGTGGTCCAGGATTTATAAAATGGAATTAAAACTAACCGCACTTCTCCGTTGATTTTTAATGTGTAATAGCAGGTTATTTTCTGAAAACAGTACTAATAATAGACCTCCAGTTGAATCGACGTACGTAATAAAATTACGAAAATGATCTCCACAAATATTTTATTCACATGAAATTAAATGGCTCTGCTTTTGGTACAATGTTACGGCATCAAAATTGCCTCGAGTTGGAACAATAATTGCCTCGACAGAAAAACATTTTGCAGGTCATGTTATTCTGCGTTCAGTCGAATGAAAAGTGGTTGATAAAATGTAAAACATTGTGCAGTCGATAAAGCCGAAAAGCCCCTAAACAGGATAATTCAACGGTCGATAACAACTTCCGGAGTCATTTGAACGATTCTGGTGATTTAGTTGATGCAACAGTGCATTAAAAGACCGTTTGATTCTTAGAAGAAAACGCTACATTTTTGTAATAGTGTAGTAATGCACGGGATAAAATAAAAGCTACGCGAACTGCGCTCACTAGGATTACCAGATTCTTTTTTTGTTATCTAAGCTTCAACATATATGTATAAAAATATTATATAATTTTTCAAAATGATCAACTATCGAATAGTAGACAATTCAATATATAAATATCTATAAGCAAATGAAGGGACTGATATGCTTCACATATAATATTATTATCATGTATATTATAGAAATTATTATCAACAAAATTATACATCATGGATAACTATAATCGTAAAGGAAATGAGATAGTTCAAAGTGTTCAAGAAACAGCTTGCCCTGAAACTTTGAAGAACAAGGGCCTAGATTCTATCAGTGACAACTGTATGTTAGCAGCATAAGTTATTAACAGTCGTATTTCCTCCGACAATGATAGATAATTAAACTGAATTGAAAGTAAAAAATGGGGTGCTGGAGTTGTTTTTAAATCTACCTTATACCTCCTGGATTTAAATTTTTGAGGACAGTGGACACGTGTTCGTCCCACGTTAAATTACCGTTAACGTAGCTTCCTGAAAGAGGTAATAGGTTGAACCGACCATAACAATCATTGTTGATCGACCAAAGGAATGTTTCGTGAAAACCTGATATCTTGTATGTATCTTCTTGGATTAAAAGCAATTGAATTATCATATTCCAGTTAGAGATGATCTTAAAGTCGCTATGTATGGACTTGACTTGCGTAACACGTTGATGACCAAATTTAAATTCACTGACAGGCCTCTTGTTGGTAGTGACTGTTATTTCTAGTCGATTTAAGAGATCAATAATATGTGAAAATACAGCGCTAGTGACAAGATAGAACCTTGAGGCACACCGGCGTTAAGAGTATTCAGGTCTGAGGTCGCATCATCATTTTTATTCAATGCCAAAGATATCACCTCAAATATTCGGGAGTTTACAAGAGTATTTGTCCTGTATGTAAAGAAACGTATAAAGGTCAGGCTTGTCAATCGTTTGAAACAAGATTCAAAGAACATCAACAGTATCTTCTGAAAAATAAGACATATGCAACGTTTCCAAACCATTGTCGCGAAAATCACCACTCGGTTTCATAGATACTTTCCGAATTATGCACAAATTTCCGAAACGAGCCAAACTGAATTATTTGAAATGAATAGAAATTTTCAGACTCAATAATAATACAAACGGTAATATCTTGATGAACGACCAGATTGACCTGATTCATATTCCTATATTTTATATATTCAAACATTAATGTTTTCCAAGAATATTCGAATCATTAGTTTGAAAAACCCATTTTAATAACCAGTTCTTTATGTTTTTTATTCAGAAGTAATTATATCTCATATCTACAGAATTTCTTGACCTCCTGGAGAGTTAATATCTACTCATATTTTCTTTATTCAGCTCTAAACTCAATCTTCCCGAAAGACCGAAATTGCAATACCTTTTTGCAATATATTTTTCAATAGTAAAATAAAGTTTTGTTTGTGTTCATCCAAACTGACTGTTACGAAAGATTTTGAATCAGAGAAGTTTCATCGGATTTCTACTAGTGCTGATAAGTAAGAATAATAAAATACATAAAGAATGTTTTCAAATATTTCAGGTCCTTCAATCTCTTTCCTTTGTGAGCTGGATTTATACCATGTATAATATCAGCATATAATTTTGCCTACATGATATTTACAATTAATTCCTTGAATTTTTAGCAAAAAAGGCGAATGTGAAGAGAGTATTTCAATATTTATGTTTTGTACATACTGCAAATGCATTCAAATTGAAAAATGGAAACCTTTATCCTAATTTTGAGAGATTATGTGGTTAAAATGAACGATTGCATTGTTTTTTTAGTAGCAACATCTAGAATGAATGTATAAAAACAACTTCTCAAAAGTAAACAACAAAATATTCTAGCTATTTCATACCTTCAAATTAATTAAATCAACAATCTACATACTTTATCACCTGGAGAATGTTGCCTTCAGTCCGTTAGGTTTATTTTGAAGCCTAGAATCTAGAAGAAGAAATTGTTTTTCGAGAAATTAACTTCACCTAATGGGAACTTCTGATATCTTTAAGATTCTTCTGAATGAGAAGAAGAATGGGAAAATGTTCAAATACGCTCATGTTAACTTATGTTTATTGATAGTCGACTATCAGGTAATCAATCTTCATCAAGCTTACGGAGACGTTCGTCTGAACTATCATGTGTAGCATTTTATCCGCATCAATGTTTTGTGTTGTGCATTATTGAGATACATTGACAATTCGTAAAGTAAAGTAATCGACAGTGACAACTTTTCGTTAGAAGATTCCGCCCAAACTAATATCTTGACATTTGGAGAAGCAGTAACTATAGAAACTCCGAAATTGAAATATATATCTCCATTGACAAAATTGATATAGAGTGTTTAAGTATTGATGTTAAATTAGATTCCCATATGATGTAATACCAGTAGAGGAATCTGGAATGTAATGGTACACTCGATACAAAATCACAATGGCTTTACATTATAAGAGGATAATATCTTTATCAATTGTATTGGTAGAATGAGGCTAGAGAACTGCTCACGTGAAATTAGTCAATTTATTCAATGAGCAGAACAGTCTAGGAGTTATTCAGGTATCTCTTTATTACTAAACGAATTTGACTGTGAGTCCGATTCAATAGGACATAATTATGTTACAATAAAAAGTTTTAACAGGTATGTTTAAGACAAACAGAGATGATTGAATAAAATAATTCATAGTTAGCTTTATAAGTAATATAAAAGTTAGTAAGAAATAAAGCAACGAACTTATAAAATTGGAAGAAAAATTATTTGCTCGATAGAAAATTTTTGTAATTTCTCTTCAATATTAGATATATGGATCATAATTTGATATATATATATAACACATATTTCGATAAAATATTATAATAATAATTATGGCACACATACATTTTAAAAATACTCATAAGAAGAAATTTTGAAATATTATTATTTTCGGTAGAGTATAAGTAGAAACAAATCAACTTTCAAAGGGAACTAACCCAAACACTATAGACAATTGAAGAACATTACAAACATCTACATATGACACTAACTCAATACTAAGCTTTTCGAATGCTTCGCTCAAACTGCTGAAAAGAAACAATAATTTTATGGTTTATGGTTATGTTTTGAATTGATGCTATGCATCTGAATATTATACGCACAATAAATAGACATATAAGATACATATTATTCTTCTTATTTCACAGCTTTTTCCTGACATTGCCTCAATGATAATCAATATCTCACAGCTCCCTACCCATGTCATTGCTGTATTAGGCGAATAGGAGTAATGTCAGAAACTGATGCCACATATTGGCTTCGTTCTCCAAAATCACGATCCATGGCTCCATTGTTAGAATCACTAGAGACAAAAAGTCTTCTCAGTAATTATAAAATGATTATGGATAACCATTTTCTCTTTTTGATTACTGTTGGTGGAGTACACTAAAATATTACTTCCATTTGAAATTTTATCATATCCAAGAGATCAACTATCAACAATTTGATGTGCTTCACACAAACTATCAGTAATGCTATTGATAATCAATCTCAAATCGATACTATATATATAGATTTTTCGAAGGCCTTCGACAAGTTGGACCATAAAATACTAATATCTAAATTGAATAATCTTGGCTTTGATAACAAACTGCTAAACTTCTTTCAATCATACCTCAGTAATCGGTCACAATATGTTGAGTACCGTGGTCATAGATCGGAATGTTTCATTTCTACCAGCATGGCACCTCAGGGGAGCAATTTGGCCCCACTTCTGTTTTCATTATTTGTGAATGATATAGGTGAAAGTATAGCAAGTGACATTCTTTTGTTTGTGGATGATTTGAAAATATTTAGGGTCATTGAGTCTCAGAGTGACTGTGAGTTGCTCCAAAGTGATATTGACCGTCTAGCATTTTGGTGTGAAACAAATAAATTACCCTTAAATATTCAAAAATGTCACTATTCTACCTATACTCTAAAAATCAAACCAGTGGAATACATTTACTCAATAAATCAAATTTTTTTGGATCAGTGTGATGTAACAAAAGATCTTGGTATTCATTTTGACTCCAAATTGAGTTTCTCAACGCACATTATTAAAACTGCATCGGCAGCAAAGGGAATGCTTGGGTTGATTTTTAGAAACTGCAAGGACTTCAAAAACGTAGATAGTCTTATTGCTCTCTTCAACTCATATGTGAGAACACGCTTAAAATATGGATCGCTGATTTGGTCGCCTATTTACCTTAAGCACATTCATCTGCTCGAATCAATTCAACGGAATTCTTGAAATATATTGCGTATAGAATTGATGGATTTTATTCCGAACAAGGTTTAAATAATAATTTATTATTAAAAAGATTTTCCCTGTTATCTTTGGAGGACCGTAGAATTTACCACTCTTGCATATTTGTCTATAAGCTCACAAACTATTTGACTGATTGTCCAGAGTTGTTGTCTCAGCTTAGCTTTAATATACCTCGTTTGAACAGTAGAGGTTCACTTTGTTTCTATTTACCTACTCCAAGAACGAATATACTATCGAAATCTCCAATTTATTCGATGTGCAAAAAGTTCAATCAGATATGCGAAAAAATTGATCTATTTTCAACATCCATTGGAGTATTTAAAAAAGAGATAAAAAATATTATCATAACTCTCAGAGATTAATGAAGCTTATGTGAAATAAAGGTACTCCTCTCTGTTCGTACATGTATTTCATTCTTGAATATGTTATTGCGTTTCTTTACATTTGGTGTTTTTTTTCTATGATTATTGAATGACTCGTTGAAATATTAAAACATTGTATTTGGTTTTTTAGTTCTTAGATTTTAGTTCTTGTTCACAGTTGCATGTAAACATTATGAAACGCTGACCTGTAAGTGGGTCTTGTACCTGTTTGGGCAATAAATCTTTTTTTTTTTTTTTTTTTTTATCGATATTCTCAATATCTTGTAGCATTATGCTAAACATAATGCAGTATTACTCACTAATATAATGAATACATGTGTCTCTCAGTATTTGTTATAACTAAAATGAATTAGTAGGACCACGCACGAGCCGCCAACCGCGGCGGTTGGCGGTCGGGCGGTTGTAAATTTGTACAGGAATATATGGTAGACAACGCACGGGCAGCCGCGTAACCGCGCGGTTGGGCGGTAGTCGACATCAGGCGCGGCGAACGCGGCAACCGCGTGGTCTTGCGGTTGTCGATTTGTACAGACATGAATGGCAGACCACGCACTAAACCGCAATATCGCGCGGTTTCCCTTCATTATTAATTTAACATTCGTAGTAAATTTGATATTTTTAGTCACTCCGGTAATTTCCTTTTCAATTTTGTTCAGTAATTCACCGAAAGTTCGACGACGTTGACATACTAGTATAATTGAAAAATTTGTCTTCGAAGCTTCTCAATTCTCTATAAAAATTACGAATGCTCCTTTACTACTTCTTTGTTGAAGCAGAGGGTAAATCCAATATTTTGCATTGCAACGGCGTTTGTTTCGTTTTTTAGATAGAATTTAAATTTGCCAAATGGCTGGAGCTACTACCGCGGACACTTTCATGACGACTAGCGATCAACAAACTGCGACGGCCACCGCAAGAGCAATCCGCGCTCGACCGCGCTACCGCTCGACCGCCAACCGCGGCGGTTGGCGGCTCGTGCGTTGTCACCCTTAGTTTATAATAAACGCATATATGTGGGTTCGTGAATTCCATATTTTCATATGAGATTTAGCACCCATTTGTAGTCCCTTGCCTTCTAGTTGATTTGAAATGTATTTGCCGAAATTTATAATTTTTCTCATTTATATATTTTTTATTCATTATGTTTTCGTTTTAGCTGTGTTTTTACTCATTATCTTTTATTAGCAACTACTAATGTTTGAAAACCGATCTCATTAACAAGTTAACGTTTCGTCCCATTCCTAAGATATTTTGAAAAAATCAAAATCGTGGGTTTTCGTTTTTATTAATTTTCTCAGATGATATTTGAAGAAGAAGATCGAAATTCTGCACAATCGACAAAAAACGAAGAAGATGACTTATTTCCTTTTTGAATTTAGAATAATCAGCTTTCGTTTTGATATTTGTTTATTTGTAACATGGAATGAAACTAAAAATTTCCTTGACAACTGTGTATAACACATAGAAATCTTGATTTACAACGGCTCAGAAAACAAGTAATTGAACATAATGAAATAATTATAATTTTTTTAAATTGAAATTTTCAATATTTTCGAATGCAGCGGTTATTGACTAGAGTATCAACACTCCTCTGTATCTATTTATAACAAACTCGACAATATTTTGCATAAAGGCGAAAAATATCAAGAGAAATTTATGATAATAAACTCACCTCGAAAATAGTTGCTTCATTATTACGTTATACAAAACATTCAGTGATCAAATACACGGGAAAATAGATTAATTATCAACACTGAAACTAGGAACCATCATAAGATGAACATAAATAATTATTCAGTTTTGTTCAGAATGAAATAATAACCACAGGAAAACTCAGCTTAGCAGTAAATGAAAACCTTTAGTAACGATTGTAATTGTTGCTCAATGTGTCAGCCATAATTTTCAATGAAGTTTTGAGTTGCAAGTAACAACTGTCCCACGATACTAAAAAAAACTCAGGTGTTAATGTTAAAGGCTGAAGTAATTTTTACCCTCCTTCAATACTATTATTTACTTCATTTTAATAAACTTGACTTTTCAAGAATCTCGATGAAAAATAATCAAAAAGGTGTTGAGACAAGGCTAAGTAGCACGCCACTTTACAGAGTATTTAAAAATATCTGATGTAATCTTCACTCATATATTTCATTCACTATCATTATAATGCCCCTATATCCACAACTTTTCAGTTAATAATAATCTTTGAAACAACAAACCTCAGAATTCATTAAAATATAAATAGCCAGTAGGAATTATTACTATAATAGCGATCGAAATATTTTTTTTCTTGTTATCATAACCTACTACATTCGGAGATATTGATCAATTTGATTTCACGAAATATAAACCAGTGAAAAATATTTTTCGTGTCAATCTAGGCTCTGATGTTGATATGATATACATAGCAGTGAAGAGAATTCTCATCTGCATTGAATGGTAAGAAAACAACAAATATGTTGCACATATAGAAATAACAAATTGTCTCAGTCGATAACCTGTTTCTTCAGAGTATCAATGTTTTCCTGGGAATATTAACCGATATATAAATATATATATATATATATATATATATATATATATATATATATATATATATATATATATATATATATATATATATATATATATATATATATATATATATATATATATATATATATATATATATATATATATATATATATATATATATATATGTATGTATATATATATATATATATATATATATATATATATATATATATATATATATATATATATATATATATATATATATATATATATATATATATATATATATATATATATATATATATATATATATATATATATATATATATATATATATATATATATATATATATTTTTATATATATTTATATATATATATATATATATATATATATATATATATATATATATATATATATATATATATACTTGTATATACAAATATATCAATTAAATAAATATTCCATATACTATTCCTTCATAAACAAGAAAATTTCATTAAGTATCCCACAAGAAACTGTGGGAGCTGACTGTCATTAAATTCAGATTGATTGAAGATTCAATATAATTGCCCAACAGATCCATTTCCTCGTTTATTTTTGCTGAAATATAACAAAACTAGTTTTGATTTCTATAGATATTTTTCAATTCATCGTTAAATATAGATTGCTACTTATTGAATCCTACACAGACAATGTGAAAAATATCACGAAGAAACGGGAGCTGTAGGTGCCACACAAAACACAATCCCATTGTTCAAGATTCCGTTCTCGTCCCTTCAGGATCACGTAACTCTACAAACAACACGTGAGCTCCTCGTTATGTAAATTGTCACGAGGCCATAATATGTTGGACCTGCAAGAATACCTTACAGCTGAAAATTACGACCAGTATAAGCAATAAATATGCAACCATATTCAAAAGAAAAAAACATAAAAAAATTGAGCAAAAGAAGTTCTCGGCGTATTGATCTTGTA
>JARQZK010000738.1:932500-1025000 GCA_030704885.1 Cynegetis impunctata
TTTTCATCAGGAGCAACTGGAAAATTGAAAGTGAGAAAATGCCAAACAAACACAGATATTATGTGGCAACTTACGGTTCGAGGTTTGATTAAGATCTTAAAATTATTTAAAATAGTCATACAAGAGAGATTCAAAACATTGTAGATACCTACATAAAATGTGTAGACAAAGCATTACAAACAAATCATAATATAAAAATTGATCGGCCGAATCGATTATCAGTACAAAAACAATGACAGTTGTAGGTTATGAGTCGAATCATAGAAGTTGCAGGCAGAGGATTGGTGGCCAACGAGGAATATTACCAGTCAACTAAAAATCAATATGTGGCCAGTACCAAACCAGGTGTCCATGCAATGGCAATGTACAAAAATCAACCTGAGTGAGGCTTTTACTCAGTGATGCTGGAATCGATCTGTCTGGGACGCCTGTTAAATCTCCGGCTATCGTAGTCAATTAAATAGGAAAATATCGAGCTCAGACCATCAATATCTCTACGGGAATTCATGCTATCATTATTCTGGTATATCCGTACCATCTCCAGAAACAGTCTTTTGTTGGTATTTCTTTCTCTATAGAGTATTTTAATTGATTCGTAATCTGGATGATGTCCATTATCTAGACAATGTCTCGTCAGTGAACAATTAGGTTTATTTGTCCTGATGTTGCTCTTATGCAATGAAATTCTTTGTGATAGGGTTGTCTTTGTTTGACCCACATACATAAGCTCACAATTACTGCAAGGAACCTCATACACTACTTGGCTCTGATTAAAGATAGGTGTTTTGTCTTTTAATCTAGAGAAAAGTTTGCCAACCTTTTTTAAATTCATCTTAGCAATTCTAATATGATCCACCGGAAGAACAGAGGTTAATCTGGACGTCAAACCATTGACATAAGGCAACGTCACATAACTGAATAATTCATTAGACTCCCCCCCCACTACTTCCATGGTGAGCACCAACATCACGATCCGGTGTATTGTACAGAAGCCTCTTCAACAATGAATCAGGGTAGCCATTCTCCTTCAAAATGCGAAACAAAATCCCCATATTTTCATCTCGAAATCTGACATCAGCAAGTTTGTTTATTCTTGTTTTTAAATTTAATATTAGGTTAATCTTACTTGTCTTATCATCCGTTCAAAGCATATAAGATTTACAAATAGTGGCATCTGTATTGACAAATTTTCATGACTGGCAGACAGTAAGAGTACACGCTCGCATCGTACGCTTTGGACGAATCGTATCAAACGGATTAGTTCATGGTGGTGCGTCCACTGTAACCGCAATCGGATTGTCGACGCGACCGCCATTTGCAATAGGATTTGATAACAATAGCATTTGGAATTTCATATAGATCGGACGAGCGAAATCTCTGCCTGAAACAAGTGATGAAGAAGAACTTGTAGTCATTGCCTCTTTGACAAACGAAAACATGATATGAAGATACAGGATATATTCAAGGAAAGGTCAACACGGAGAATATAATATGTTCAGTGGTACGATTTCTTTGATTTGCGGTGACTCACGGATGGACAGAAAGAGTGCTGAAATTCAAATGGAGATAGGTGCAACCAATGGCGATGGATCCATTAATCGTCCACCCGTATGACGTCACCGCAACGCACCAGAATAGTTGTCCATCCAAAAATTGCTTAGTCATTATAAAGGAGCCGATGCCTTCAGTCAGTTTTATAACTTACTTAGTATATAAAGAATTCAAAAATTTATTTAAAATGATATGGCCTGTAGATAGGCAATTTTAGTATTGGCAAAACTTCCACAACTCTCATAAGTATATAGTTTCTTAGTTCAATCGGTACGGCCTCGTACCCATTCGTAAGAGTTTTTATTTTATGATCCATAATATTTCATATATATTTTGTATTTTCTGTGTAAAAGCAACTGTTTTACAGTTTCCCAATTAGTCATAGAAATGATCATGGCAAGATATGGAACAATTTCAAACGTTATGTTGATTTTAACAGCACACATGAAATTCTAAAATTTAGGTACAGTTGAAGAAGAAAACTATCGTTCAATGCATTGTGAAAGTTATAGTAAAGACCCCAGGTACACAAAAAACGCCGCCTCTGTCCTGAATGATCTCAAGAAAGAAGACAAGCGCCAGTTTGAAAAAGCTAACACGAGAATTTTGGCAATAGAGCCAAATCGCTATCTACGGGAGTTATTGACAATGACATTATTCAAAAAAAAAATTCAGGAACCACAGTAAATGAGAGGGAGGGTGCAAAACAATCGAGGTGTATTCTTCTATTCACCAATAAATGAAATACCCTCAAAAAACTGCAAAGATAAAAGAGAATATAATCAGGATGACAAGATAAGCATGATAAAACAGCTGTGGATTGCAGAAGGAGTGAAATATGAAATTATAATTTAGCAAATATCGTTTTTTGATGAATTATTGTTTTAATGTGGTTGTATATTTAAAAAAAAAAAAGGTAATACATAACTGGACAAATCTGAGTGAGTTATTTTATTATAATGTATGTTTTCACTGTGGAAGAGAAAGCCCTCTCACATATCTAACTGATAATAATCAAATTTTTAAATAACATACATATATATATATATATATATATATATATATATATATATATATATATATATATATATATATATATATATAAATATATATATATATATATATATATATATATATATATATATATATATATATATATATATAAATATATTTATATATATATATATATATATATATATAAATATATATATAACTATATATAAATATATATATATATATATATATATATATATATATATATATATATATATATATATATATATATATATATATATATATATATATATATATATATATATATATATATATATATATATATATATATATATATATATATATATATATATATATATATATATATATATATATATATATATATATATATATATATATATATATATATATATATATATATATATATATATATATATATATATATACAGATATATATAATATATATATATATATATATATATATATATATATATATATAAATGCAAGATTGATGAAAATGTATAAAGAATATTTAAAAAATTGAAAAATTATTTGAAAGAAGCTACTCAGCCCTGGAATTTTGATTGACTGACAAATAATCTGACAAATAATCGAAAATTTATCCAAGTTGGAAACTCGGAAGTATTTATATTAGATAGGGTCTGATGACATATTTTATTCCATAAGAAAATTAATAACCTCTCGAACTGCTGATCTTCGGCTTTCTGAAATTGTTAATTATGCGAAAATTTCTGCGAAGAATGCTAACCGTCATAATTTTCGTAGGACGAGCTATCTCAGTACTGAATGTTCTAAATTCATTACTTACTTTCGGAAAATAAATTAAATGTTCAGACAATCTCCAAGGAGGTTTCTTCTCGCTGTATTGCGTTCAATCTTCACCAAGTCCTTCAGATTTTTACGTATTTCAGTAACTTCCAAGGAAATTGCACATATTCATTTCACGCTTGGAGTTTCACATTTCGACGATGTCACCGAATGTGGCTACTTCTGGTTCGAATGTCGCAATATATACATTTTCCCTCAATTCTTGCTATGATTTGTATTACTACCACAGCTTCTCAACTGGTATCGTAATGATTATTCTACCTGACTTCAAAATAATTATATATTAAAGAAAACGCATGAGCAACATTTACATACAAATTTATAAATTCAACTGCAGCAACAGTCAGTTGTTGTTTTTATACCAAGTGAAAATATTCTATGAAAAACTCCTTCGCAGCGAGCTGCATTAGAAAAGCAGGTTGTCATAACGTATCCAGCTTGAAAATTCTATTCATTTAGTAATTTTATTTTATTTTATTTTATTTTTTATTTTATTAATATTCAACGGGCAAAACCCTTTACATGTAATATAAGTTTACATAAAAAAAATAGTAAATTCCTCATATAACAATGAAAACTTGCAATTTCAATTAAATAATCTTACAAATATCTATTAACAATAGTTTTAAGTTCTCGTTTAAACTTAGATAAAGAATCTATATTAGAGAGACCCGCAGGTATAACAATTTTATTCCACTGTGGCCTCATTCTAGGGACAGGGGAATACTTAACATAATCACTTCTTGAAGTACTCTCTTGATAAATTCTAAATACCCTTAGATTATAGCGGTTTTCACGCTCATCAAATAATTTTACAATAGGATCACAGTTTACGAGACCAAGCTGCACCTTTTTAAGAAAGTAGATATCATGATAGACATGTAATGACTTAACAGATTCTAAATTGAGAGATAAGGCTAAATCAAAATAGTCATGATCAACAACACTCATTCTCCGATTCATTTTATACGCAACATACCTAAATAACTTATGTTGAACTAACTCAAGCTCCTTAAGCAAATACTTGTCATGTGGAGACCAAATGATGGAGGCATACAATAAGATAGGCCTTATAAGAGTCTTATATAGATAAATAATAGAAGAAATGGTTTTAAATTCTTTAGTAGTCCTTTTAATGAATCCTAGCAATTTAAATGCCCTAGAGGTGACATATCTAACTTGCAAATGAAATTCAAAGTCACTCTGATAGAAAACTCCAAGATCCCTTATACTTTCAACTTTGTCAAGAAAAATTCCATTGATGCTATACTGGAATAGTAATCTATTAGATTTGCTACGAACGAAAGAAATGAATTTACACTTGTTACAATCAAGTTTGATTTTATTAAGACATGACCATACATAAATCTTATCTAAGTCTTTCTGTAAGCCAACCTGATCATAAAAAAAATGATATTTTTTTCAGATAAAAAAAAATTGTGCCCTCTATCTTGTAAACAAGATTTATTTCCTCACCAGGGGGTCAACGCCCTAACCAATTCGTATCCAACATATTATACGAAACTACAAACTTTCAACTCTAGGTTTTCCTACAAAATAGCGCCTGCTGTTATGCAAACAAGATTTACTTCCATCCCAGATATTATACGAAATTGCCTACTTATGAACTCTTTCTACTAGGGTTTGCTCCAAAATAGCGCTATTGATCCTCTAAAATAGATTTATCTCCTCCCCCGAGGGGTTAACCGACCAATCAATTCGAACCAAAACTAATCCCATTCAGGACGTCATAAGAAACTAACTACTCACAGACTTTCAATCCTTTAGCTCCAAAATTACGCTATTTATCATGTAAACAAGATTTATTTCTTCCCCCAGGGGGTCAACTCCCCAACCATTTCGAACCAAAACCAATCTCTATTGCTCTAATATTGCGACCTTAATCGTGTAAACAAGATATATTTCCTCCCTAAGGGGGCAACCCCCCAACCAATTCAAACTAAGACCAATCCCATCCAAGATATTATACGAAACTACCTGGATACAAAATTACAACCCTATTGGAACAAAATTGCTCCTTCTGTCGTGTAAACAATAACCAAAACCAATCCTATGCAAGATCATACGAAACTACCTATTTACAAACTTTCAAACCTATTGCTTCAAAATTGCTCCCCTTATCGTGTAAACAACTTCAAAATACATAAGCACATACATACATGCGAACTTGGATATTTTATAAAATAATAATAATTTTTTTTTTTTATAATTTCACCCATTCTGTACAATGCTATACTAAAATTTTTAGAGTATTCTTAACTAAGGATACTCTTCTCGCAATGCAGGGTATATAACAGGCATGTGCAACCTGCAGGCTGGACACGGTCAGCCGCGGAACTTTGTTCGTTGCCCGGGATCCCAATTGAATTCATGAACTAAAAAACTTGACATCATAATCGCAGTTCAATAGGTACTGCTTTCTTGAAAGATTTGCATACATTCAATAATATACCTATAAAAAAAGATACTATGTCAATTCAAGAGACCAGTTTCATGAATTTATCCTTGAAAACAAGTTTTTTTTCAGATGCAAAACCAAAACATTTTTAATTTTTCGACCCTTGCTACTCATAGTGCCACAGATTTCAAATCATTTGCTAGTGAATCACAATATTTCAGTTCGTAGATATTCAAGCGAATTGAGAATTTGCTCCATCTCGAATTATTTTCTTCTCGTTTTGCGATAAATGTGCAAAATGCGCCATTATTTCTTCAGATGAAGCTGGTTGAACAATAGTACGCCCAACGTTCAGAAAGCATGTGTGAAACTGAATAAATTATATCAGAAATACTATCCAAAGAAAAGAACTCCAAGCTGTTCCAACTTTCTTAGAAACGCCATAACTCAGTTCGGCAGTACTATTAAGAGCAATTACTTTCCAAAAATTCAACTAGAATCTTAGATGAACAACTGGAAAATAGTCTGCACATTATCACATATAATATGTCAGTAGAAAGTGATAGATTAGTAAAACGCAATCACAGTCCTTACATTAAAATAGTAATACATAGTAGTCAATGTATTATTGAATGAATTAAACTATTCACTGTGTAGAATGCTTATGGTATTACTAGCTTTAAAAAACATTAAGTTACTTGTTCTTATTGAACCAGTAAAAAAAATTGAGTTTTTCCACAGAATGGCTCGCGAAATGATACTTTAGGGCAGTAATAGGCCCTGGTGTTAAAAAAGTCGCAGATGTGTGGTATAAAACAAGCGCCATAGGTGTGCCCTTTCAGAGAGAACGTAAAAAGTGTAAAACACGCCGTTAACTGTGAACTAGGCCAAAGAACGTGTTGATACAAAATAAACAAGTCGGTTATTTTCACTTAAATGACCGAGTTGACATGCTAATCTCCCGCAGCTACGAATTTCATTATACTTAACGCACATCGTCATTTATAGACTCCGGTTAGGGATGTCTGGCTCCGGAAATGAGAAAAATTATGAATGGTATCATAATGTATTCCAAATCGAAATTCATAAATTTCACCTTACGCACAATATAAAGCTACATTACAACCTCGCAGTATGATGTATTTTATATTCGAAATACTTCAATCAAAACCTGCATAAGTTGCAGGATGGGAAATGGAATTTTGAACTAATAAATCAATTGAGAGCACAGATTCATTCTGAGAGCTGAATGTTCATCTCAAAAAAATATATATATAGGATATATATATATATATATATATATATATATATATATATATATATATATATATATATATATATATATATATATATATATATATATATATATATATATATATATATATATATATATATATATATATATATATATATATATAACTTTTTGATTATTATTAGCAATAACAGGCTTGGTGAATCTCAAGAAAACTTGATTTTATCAAAAAGTTGACGATTCGTCACGACATTCGTGGCTTTATCAAAACTTTTGAAATATTGAAATTTCTTCGACAGTTTATGATTTGAAAAAATTTGAATAGTTAAAGGAGACTACTATGTTTCATCAAAATTTTTCAGCTGTGGGCGTTCTCTGTTATTTATTACGTGCTATTCAGTCCAATATTAACATTCAAATCTGTTTTTATTAGACGGTAAGGGAAACCACAGAAACCTTTACCCACGTAATGTTCGAAATAGGTTCGAATTATTTTAATTTTGAGAAGTCAAAAAATAGGCTACTATTTATATCTTTTTCAAAAAATTTTTATACGGCTGTGGCCGTCTTCAGTTACTAATTACTTGCTATTTAGTCCAATATCAACAGTCATGTTTGTTGATATTATATGGAAAGGAAACCACAGAAACCTTCCCCCACGTAATGTACAAAATAGGTTTAAATTGCCCGTTGTCTGGTTATGACCAGTATTCAACCTAGTTCTGGGTATGCCCAATTGTTTGCTATTCCGAATGTTATATGACAGATTCCTTTTTTGAGCAAGTAATATTCTGAAAATATGAACAGACATACCCCACATTTCCAAACCAGAAACCATTCTCAAATGGAAAAGTGCAAAGTATGCCTGTATGGCTGTTTACGCAGTGGTAATTTGCCCTATGCGTCTTATGTGAAATATTAATTTATGCAAAGTGTGTGCTAATTTTTCACAATGATTTGCCCATGTGAGCCTTCTATCCATAACAACACCAAGAAATGTAGCGGTACTGCAGGATTCAATTCGTTTGGATGATGTGAATAGCACAGTTCTAGTTTTGTCCCTATCCAAGCATAACTTGTTTGCATTAAACCATTTTGAGGCTGTCCTGCCGATATTTTTCATTTTTTCTTTTAGTGAAGGCAATTCTCTATTTCTTAAAGTTATGTTGTATCATCTGCATATAAAATCTGACAATTTTATACATATATATATATATATATATATATATATATATATTTTTATATATATATATATATATATATATATATATATATATATATATATATATATATATAATACTTAATAATTTCGACCAATCTGTATAATATAGAAACGCTTTGTATTATCGGGAATGTGGTCTGTAGACTCAATAAACTCTTTGTCTTTTTTTCAACTCAATATTTCGCCATTTATTTTACAGCTTCATCAGGAGTACTGCAAAAAATTTTAAAAAATTAAAAACTTTAAAACCTTTACATTTTCACTATCTCTTATATAACTCTACACAATTAAAATGACATATACAATTTTAAAGCACATAACATTTGACACTTACAAGAATAGAGTTGGTCCTTAGTTGTAATATATCGGATGCATATATCTACCATCTCAACACAAATCTAAACCAACAATGAATTCCCTCTCACTGAAGACAACAAGACGAACACATGGCAACAATGCTACATTGATAAACGATTAGATTTAATTCAAAATATTTATATAGATTTCACTCAGTTGGTCTGTGTCTGATTTAAAATTCACTGTATTCACATCTTGACTTATGTGTACCATTTCCAAAAACAACCTACTCTTATAATTATATTCTGTTTCTAGTATTTTGACATTGTCGAAATTAAAATGATGTCCCATTTTTTGATAGTGGTTAACTAATGCACACGAATTCTTTCCTATTTTACAGTCACTCTTATGTTGCGTCAGCCTTTGTTTCAACCACTGTTGCGTTTGTCCAATGTAACTACTGTCACATTCCATACATGGTATTCTATAGATGACATTATTTTTATATTGTAATGGTGTTTTATCCTTCATTCCAGTAAATAGTTTCGAGCTGTTATGGGTATTATACTTTGCTATTTTTATTTCTGGAAAATTTTTAAATATGTTCATAATTGACTGTGTCACTGTACCAACATACGGCAATCTCTTGTATTTAAATATTATATTTGCTTCTTCCGTGGGACCGTCATAGAAGTGAGTACTGTAAATAAGTTTATTTAATAGACCTCTAGGGTACCCATTATTAGCAAAGATGTCAATTAGTTTTTTTGAAGTTGTTTTTTTTGAATTTTTCCTCAGAAATATGTATAACTCGATTTTTCATTGCTATAACAGTGTTGTACTTCTGATTATTTGGATGACTAGAATGAAAGTTTAAAAATCTACCAGAACAAGTTGGTTTCTGATACCAATCCAATTCAATTTCATTATTATTATTTCTTATTACTCTGGTATCTAAAAATGGAATGCTTCTTTGGTTTTCTGTTTCCAGGGTAAACTGTAGGTGTTCATTGAATGAGTTGAATACATTCAGGGTTGTTTCTATTTGATTTTCTGGTACACTACAGATTATATCATCTACAAACTTGTATATGAAAGGAAATTTAAATGGCAATCTTGGAATGATATCATCAAATAAGTGATCCAATACAATAGTTGCTAATATGGGACTTATAGGTGATCGCATTGGTGTCCCAAAAATCTGCCTGTAGAAACTGTCATTATAGCTAAAATAAGTGTTGCTAAATACGAACCTAACAAGCAACAAAAAACTGTCCTTGGTCAGAGTAGTATTAACTGCAATAAGATGCCACTTTAATTTAACGACCTCCACTATCAGCTCAACTGGTATGTTGGTAAAAAGAGAGACTGCATCGAGTGAAAACAAAAAAATGGGACATCATTTTAATTTCGACAATGTCAAAATACTAGAAACAGAATATAATTATAAGAGTAGGTTGTTTTTGGAAATGGTACACATAAGTCAAGATGTGAATACAGTGAATTTTAAATCAGACACAGACCAACTGAGTGAAATCTATATAAATATTTTGAATTAAATCTAATCGTTTATCAATGTAGCATTGTTGCCATGTGTTCGTCTTGTTGTCTTCAGTGAGAGGGAATTCATTGTTGGTTTATATTTGTGTTGAGATGGTAGATATATGCATCCGATATATTACAACTAAGGACCAACTCTATTCTTGTAAGTGTCAAATGTTATGTGCTTTAAAATTGTATATGTCATTTTAATTGTGTAGAGTTACATAAGAGATAGTGAAAATGTAAAGGTTTTAAAGTTTTTAATTTTTTAAAATTTTTTGCAGTACTCCTGATGAAGCTGTAAAATAAATGGCGAAATATTGAGTTGAAAAAAAGACAAAGAGTTTATTGAGTCTACAGACCACATTCCCGATAATACAAAGCGTTTCTATATATATATATATATATATATATATATATATATATATATATATATATATATATATATATATATATATATAAGGCTCTCAACAGTAGACAAACAGTTATGGGTCTCTTTTTCGATATGTCGCGCGCATTCGATACTGTCGATCACGATCTGTTGTTGATGAAGCTTTCTAGGATAGGCGTGCATGGGCATGCTCACAGATGGGTAGATTCTTATCTTAGGGGAAGGACTCAGTTGGTCGACATCGGTGGAATTAAATCCAAAAGTAGAACGGTACAGTCAGGAACCCCGCAAGGATCATGTCTGTCCCCCACACTATTTAACGTCTTTATTAACGACTTACCAAGTCATATAGTTACAGCAGGTAAACCCATACTTTATGCGGATGATAGCAATGTCATTGTAACTGCGAAAAACAAATTAGAACTGATAGAAAATGGTACTAATGCTGTCGAATTAATGTCAGATTGGTGCCTTCTAAATGGCTTAAATTTAAACAAAAATAAATCTTTTATAGTACAGTTTGCTCAAAAGAATATAACTCTAGATTATAGTCTGCTGATAAGAACAGAAGAGAATTCTATTCAGAATATAACGAGCACAAAATTTCTTGGGGTATATATGGACCAAAAATTAACATGGGGCGCTCACGTTGAGTACATTCTGCCGCGACTTAGCTCTTACTGTTATCTAATGAAAAATATTAGGAACACAGTATCACCAACTGTGTTAAGACTACTATATTTCGGTCTAGTACAAGCCACTATAGCGTACGGAATTATTTTTTGGGGCCAGGCACTTGATGCCTCATCGGTATTCATACTACAAAAAAAGATAATACGTATTATGGCAAAAGTTTTTTTTTTTTTTTTTTTTTTAATTCGAAGGTACCGCCATGAAATTATTCATGACGGCGAAATGGCGTTAACCGAAGTCATTAGCCAACATATAATCACACAAAATCCCAAAATCAAAGCTATCACATAATCTATCCTAAAACACAAAACCAATAAGGAAATTAAAAGAAGCCAAACTCAGGGGAGAACACTGGGACACTTAACGCCAAGGGGCTCTTCAAGGCGATTTTGATCTTCATACACACACATGACATAAGCCACGGACGGATGGGTTATTATACATAAGGAAAAAACACAGGAGATTTCAAGATTGTTCCTATAATCAGATCTTAATACTACCTATAGATTTTATGTGATCATATATGGCCCAATAAATGTCTATATTATTTAATGCCAGTAAGTAGTGCAAACTGAAGGGCTGGTGAAAATGTACAAGTTGATTTATATGGTTACAAAGTTGTGTCCATTTATCTCGAATACGTTCGCAAGTAAGTAACATATGATTAGCATCACCCTCCTCGCCACATTCACATAAAGGGTCCTCCCTAATACCAATTCGGTGTAAGTATACTGGGCAAATGATATGACCACTTCTTAACCTTGAGATTGATCTAATAAACTCTCGATTATTTCCGATGTTTTTGAACCAAATTTCAGATGTAGGTTGTTTATTTATGTTTTTATAGTAGACACCCTTTCTATTTGAATGATATTCCGTTTCCCACTTTTTGTAAATATATTTTTTGTAATACAAAAAGAGGTCACTATATGAACAATCTTGATGTTGTGCCTCCAAAAAGGTCGCTGCTTTAGCTATTCCGTCTACCTTTTCATTTGAAGTTATTCCAACATGCGCTTTTACCCACATAAAGTGAACAAAAATGTCCCGATTTTGTAGAGTGAACAGCGTAAGAATAATTTTCTTATGGATATCGGAAAATGATGAGTCTAATTTGAAATTTTTGATGGAGAGTAGCGCACTTTGGCTATCTGAAATTATAATGAATCTGGAACTATTGTTAGTCTCTATATTGTCTTCAATGTATTTCAGAGCAAGGTATATGGCGAATAATTCGCCGTAAAAAATTACTACAACGTTTATTAAGCGTCGTGTAACGAGATGTTTCGGAATATGGAATGTATATTGCACTACCCACTGCAGAATCAGGCATTTTAGAAGCGTCTGTAAATATTTGTTTAAAAGTACCAAAATTAGAATGAACATACGAAACAAGTCGAATTGAGGGTGTATATTATTGTACGAGGGGAAAGTAACAGATACAGGAGTCAACCAAACATCGTATTGGTACCGTATAGATTGAAAGTTTTCTTTTCGGTAAGAATATTATTGAAATTATTTTTTATTAGTTCATAACAAGACACAATTAAAGGATCTTTTTTAACTATCCAGTATCTACTCGTAAGTGTTATCAGAAACAATCGATGGACATCATCCATAACCGGACTTGAAGTAGAAATTTTTTTGAAAATGTATTTTCCTCCTAATAGTATTCTACGATAACTGAGGGGTACCTCGGAAGACTCTGCTAAGACAACATCGTTAGGTGTAGATTTAAGAAGACCAATGCATAGTTTGATTGATTTTCGTTGTAAGATATCCAGAGGTTTCAAGGATGATACTGAAGCGTCCCCATAAAAGAAACTACCATAGTCGATAACTGATCTGATAAACGCCTTGTAAAACATTAATGCCGTATTCTAGTCTGTCCCCCAATTATTATAAAACATACATATCTTAGGATTTGTTAACTTTTCTCAGTCCTTACTTTTGTGTAAGTAATATGATTTTTCCATAAAAGTTTTCTGTCTAAGATTACTCCTAAAAACTTCACGCTGCTTTTATGTTGAAAAGATAAATTATTCAAAACTAAATGGTCTGGAAAATTTGTTCTGGATGTACAAAACGAGCACACAACTGATTTAGACATTGATATACTATGTCCGTGGGTTAAAGAGAAATTTAGAGAAGTTTTGTATGGCTATTTCCAACTCATGTTGACATTGTGTATGACTTTTGTTGACGGAATAGATGGTTATATCATCGGCATATTGAAGTAGTTTGATATTAGGCATTATTGAAGCATTGAGAAAAGTCGATGGTAATAAATAATAAATAAAATTGGGGACAAAATTCCTCCTTGTGGTAAGCCTAAACTAGTACGCCTCGGACCTTCGAGATTTTGCTCTATTTTCAGGAACAATTCCCGGTTTATATATAGGTTGTAAATTAAAATTTGCGAATCGAATAGGCCAGACCAATATTAATAATTTCTTCTTTCAAAACCGATAAGGAGATATTACCGTATGCACCAACTATATCTGCAAATACAGCCGTAAGTATTATTTTAATCAGAAAATGCTAAGTTGATATCTGTTACTAATTGTGTGATACAGTCATAAGTAGAACACCCCTTGCGAAAACCATACTGATATCGAGGAAAATCTGTCATAATATTCCAGCCACCATTCTAGTCGAAGTTTCAACATTTTTTCAAAAGTTTTTCATTAAACAAGAAGCCAAAGATATAGGTCTATATGAATCTGACAAACTAGGATTTTTATTAGGTTTGAGTATTGGAACGATCACATATTTTTTCCAGTCACTAGGATAAACACCGGTGGATAATATTTTATTAAAAATTTTTAGTAACATCCGTTTACTATTGAGTGGTAATTTATACAACATTATATATTGAAAATTGTCAAATCCTGGAGTAGTATTACTTTTTCAATTTCAAACATTTTTCCAATTCGGACAAAAACAAAAGGACGACAAACGATATCATTATTATTATATTCAGGCAGATCCAACTCGCATTCATGTATTCCATCCGGCGCTACTTTCGAGAAAAAATTCCTGAGACCAATCACCTTTAACTATAGGAAGCTGAATACTTGAAATATTTTGTATTCTTTTTAATATTCCTCCAAACCAAATTAATTGGCGTATTTTTATTTAGAGAAGAACAAAATTAACCCAATTTTCCCTCTTACTCCTTTTTTATAACTTGTTTAGCTATAGCTTCCATGTTACGGTAATTAATGAAATTATTCAATGTAGAATTTCTGATATAAATAAGGAATGAATTTTTTTTATCGATGATGGCTTTTTTCGCAAGCCTCATTCCACCACTGTTTATTATGTTTTTCATTAACCTTTTCTTTATATAACGGAATGCTGACGCTGCATGCCGTGGTTAAAATATTTTTAAAGTAATCATAATCGGTAGAATTAATTTCATTGACATCTATCGTCAGACGTTCTACCTCTTGAACAAAATGTATCCCAATTTGCCTTATTTGTGTTATAAAAGCCTAGATGGCTTTTTAATGTTTAATTTAATGACTGAAATATGAATATCATACCTGATCACAAAGTGATCTGATCCCAGTGTCTCATTTTCTACAAACCAGTTAACAAGGGAATTTAAAGATCTTGAAACAATTGTTAAGTCGACTGCAGACTTGGATTGATGAGGATATGATATCCTCGTTGCTGAACCATCGTTCATTATGAAAAAAATCATGATTCTCGATATAAGACAGGAAATTGGCACCCATTATACTATCAGTCTCCGATCCCCATGCTGAATGGTGCATATTAAAATCACCTCCTATTATATAGAATACCGTTCCATAGAGTTGAAAAATATATCCCACAACCTCCCTTCAACAACCCTATTTGATGGAATGTATAAGGAATATATATCTAATTTTGATTTATTTGGTAATTTAAGACTTCACAGCAATGCCTTCAATACCTCTGATTATAGGAAAATTTTTATTTTCGAAAGGAATTGATTTTTTTATTATAATAGCCACCCCACCATATCCATCGAATCTATCTTTTTCTGATTACGTTGTAGCCAGACACATTGAACGATTTATTTGACTTTAACCAAGTTTCAGAGATTAAACAAATATCAATATTATTTTCACTGATGTATTGTTCAAAACTACCCTTATTCGCAACAATAGATCTGCCATTCCATTGTAGGAATTTCAATTTATTAGCCATGAATTAATTCTTCTAATCTAGAGTTTATATTAACGATTTGATTGAAGTATCTTGAACATCTTTAATAGAACCTCTGAAATCTCTTAAAAACGAAAAAATTATTTCACACATTAATGTGTAAGTTTAGAATTATCTAAAATAATCTGATGATTCAATGGTTGAATTTTTACTAGATTTTTCCTTTCTCAAACATGTACCATTTTCCGATGTGAACGTGACCGGTCTTATAATTTCAGCGTGTTTTCTTTTCAACTCTATAGTAGAAAAGTCCTGCACGTTCCTCCTCTTTTGACTTCTAATAAGCGGAAAATTCAAATCATTATTTGACGCTGAAATAAAATTTTTGGGACTGTTAGGCTTGGACGCCACATTTGAATAACTCTTATCGCCTTTTTGAACAGCATCTCTATAAGATATTTTTTTCACTGCCATTATTTCTTTTACTTGTTTTTTGAGTGGAAAAACGATGAACATTTTTTATTATCGGTTGATTTATGTTCACCATTACAATTGACGCATAATAATTTTCTGAAGTACACTTCTCGAGAGGGTGATTGTCACCACAGTTTTCACATCGTCCTTGACTGCGACACATTTTATCCAAATGACCGAAACGTAAACATTTTCCTGCATTTGCACTACTACTCTTGAATGAAAGGAAGAACCTCCCTCACACAATTGAAAATACAGACTTTATCTGGAAGTGTCTGGCCTTTGAAACTTATCAATAAAACTCGTTGTTGGCTTAAATGTAGCAATACCTGTATCACTGATTTACTTTTCTGTTTAGTCTTCGACATTCTAATACTTTAAAAGCACTACCCAACACAGCGGTTGGTATGCAAGATTTTCAACTCTTCCTCAGAAATATCTAAATCTACAACCCTTAACAACACCCCTGCCTTCGTATCAAATAATACGGAATGAATGCTTCCAAAATTATTTGTTAAGTAGAAAATTCAGAATCAAAAATTTATTTGCGCTTGAAAAAGATCTGAAAGTGATCTTAATTCTATTTTTTCCACTTTTATCTATAGACGAAATATTAATAGAGATTGATGAATCGAACCTAAATATCATTTTACCGATGGACATGGCATGAAAGATTGCCAATATTTTTATCACGACTTTCAGCATAAACAACATATGGCCCCTACATCTGATAAGTCGTAACGATACGAATTCTTTCTTCTCATTATCATTATTAACTGATATATTTTCCGAATGAGTTGAAAATTGACGGTTGGTTGTCAACATTTTTGAACAATATTTTTATCTATAGTTTGTTTAGACGTTATAGCAGCCATCACTATCAAGGAACGAAACTCACCGGATTAGTAGATTGTAAAATCTGAAAACCTGCGATGACACTGTCTGCGACTCATCTTCCATTTCTTCGAATAACATAGTTTTAAATGCTTGAGAAAGAACCTGAGAGTCCAATAGGCCCCCCTTATCGGGGGGTTCCGAATTTTTAAACATTACGAATTAGTCAATGTAAATTATTATTTGATTTTACGTATCGAATTAATCACTATAGGCACAATAAATAAATCGAACAATAACCACACGTGTGACCGGAATGCAATCTGAAACACGACTGATGGCAAAAGTTTCCCCACTAACATCATGCAGGAATTACTTTCGCCAACTAAAAATAATGTCTTTTCCTTCGTTATACATATACTCTTTGATAGTTCATACTTTAAATAGCAAAAACCGTTTATCTCAAAGGCGGGAGATCCACGGACATAATACGCGTTTTAGGGATGATTATCACTTACCTTTTTCCAGATTAACGATAGGCCAACAAAGCCCAAAATACGTGGGAATAAGGTGTTACAACAAGCTGAATAGAATAACCCAGGAATTCTCGAATGCAAATGTAGACCATAAAATTATAAAAAAATTGAAATCTTTTTTCGTTAACAAATGCTACTACTCCTTGAGTCAATTTTTTGAAGACACAGAAATGCCAAGCTTGTAAATCTTATCATCTTTATATTTTGATGTGAAACCAAGTTTTGTAATGTTTTGTATTCTGTGTGTATTTTGTTTGTACAGTAGAGCTGTGATATATATTTTTGTATTTATGACATGTAATTTTCGAATTCTGACGATCCCATAATGTACTTGACATTGAGTGGAATTAATAAAGTTATTATTATTATTATTATTATTATACCGGTTAGCGAGAAAGTCTGGCAACAAGGTATTTTCTTTGAAAAATTGAACGTATAATTATCAAATTTCAGGGTTATGTATAGGATTGTATTTTTCGTTTTTCAGAGGTCCTGTCAAACTTGAGTGACGATAGTATTCAGTGTACCGCCGCCATCTAGAATTTTTTTAAATAGCACCGTAGGTCGAGTGATATATCGTAAAAAAGCTGATTTCGTCCTCTTTTTAAAAATACAGAATACGTACCACATTACTAAAAAATGAGACAAACAATTTTCCAAGACATACAGTATTTAAGTTTTTAATTCATACTAACTTATAAAAATATTAATATTTTCCTTATAACAGAACTCAAAATGTTGGCCACCTGTGTCTTAGCAATAATACAATCTGTATTTGAAGCTTCGAATAGAATTGTTTATCATTTATGGAGAAATTGTTTGTATCTCAAGACATTTCAGAGTTTTTGAATCAGTTATGTCTGCTATAAAGAGGAGTCAAGTCGGGAGATCTTGCCGGCCACTTAATTACAACTCTTCAAACACTCCATCTCTGAGGGAAATTTAATGATTATACGTTTAATCGTCTTAAAAATATACCTTGTTGCCAGACTTTCTCGCTACCCTGTACATTATATATATGTATATATATATATATATATATATATATATATATATATATATATAAATATATATAGATATATATAAATATATATATATATATATTATATATATATATATATATATATATATATATATATATATATATATATTATATATATATATATATATATATATATATATATATATACGTATATATATATATATATATATATATATATATATATATATATATATATATATATATATATATATATATATATATATATATATATATTATATATATAATAATATATATATATATATATATATATATATATATATATACATATATATATATATATATATATATATATATATATATATATATATATATAATATTATAAATAAATATATATATTTATATATATATATTGATATAGAAATATACATATATATAAATATAAATATATAATAATTATAGGCAACAACCGGATTGTTGTATCTTAAAAGCACGATTTTATTAAAAAGTTGACGTTTCGCCACGACATTCGTGGCTATATCAAAACTTTTTCAAAAAAAAAAAAGTTTTGATAAAGCCACGAATGTCGTGGCGAAACGTCAACATTTCAATAAAATTGAGTTTTTTAAGATTCAACAAGCCTGTTATTGCTAATAATTATCAAGAGATTATATATATATATATATATATATATATATATATATATATATATATATATATATATATATATATATATATATATATATATATATATATATATATATATATATATATATATATATATCCAAACAAAAATTCATATTCATAATTTTAACCGTTCATAGTTATGTATTTGTTTCATTTCTTTATTTTAGATTTGCAATTTTTTTTTCGCAAGTTTCGCAATTCAGTTTCGAAAACAAAAATATTCATTTTATGAGATAATTATTCATAATAATGATGTTATTATCGACGAAATTTGTGATGAAAAAATTTGGATTATTTAATCTTCATGAGAATTTAGAAGTTACTTCTTGAATTAAAATTTCTTCGAATAATAGCTCTTTGGAGTTTAGGTACTAAAAGATTCTATACAATATTCGAAAGGAGGCATCTCCATTTCGGCTAAATCGAAAAGCCCAATCAATCCTCAGACCAAGAAACACTGCTTGAAGTTGAAATATCTGATGGACAGTTCGGGAGCTCTCAGGCTCGGACTCAATAATTTATACTACCTAGCTTTCAGTATTCGGTCTAATATAGGATTCCTAGTAGGAAAACAGTATATTTCACTCCTGGACCACCTGAAATAATCTGGAATGCAGAGAACTTTTTCAGGTGGGATCTGCCGAAAAGAAAATATATCCTCATTGTGTTTAATGTTATTGCATTAGTTTAAACGGTGTGACTATTATCGGGTTTTCTAAAGGGAGACTTATGTATTAGCTGGAAGATTGATTTATCAGCTAGTAAGTTTCTGTAAGTGACTGTAATTGTAAAGGTATAGAAAATACTTTTTCAGGGTAATTTGATTTATTATTCAAGATAACAGGAGCTTTCAATGAGATTAAGTTACTTATTTGAGTAGTTTTAGCTGAACGCCCAAAACTATAATTGACGCAAGATGAAAAACAAATTATAGAGCAACATGTACCCTTGGTAGAAATATCAATGTTTTTTTTTGCTCGATAATTTGTTAATAAGGTACCAATGGTATAGTATTTGAGTCAAGTATTGATAAACATTCTTATTTAAAATATCGAGAATTATTTTGCTCTATAATATGTTTAGAGCAAGTAATCGTCAATATGTCACATTTGATATTGGCAAACCATCAGAACCTTCGTGAAAACATTCAAGTCGAACATTCACAGAAAAAAAAATCAGAGTCGGTATCCATATACTCAATAAAATTTTTGGTATTTAACGTCGGTAACGGAAAACATTGTAGTGAAAATAGAAGAGTCGAGTATCTATGAATAATCTCGTTCAAAATACCAGTAATTTTTTTGATGAATAATTTTTATCAGCAATTAATCGCCAATTTAGTGTATAATTGGGCGAGTAGTCGCCAATTATGTGTTACATTTAATCTTGGCAACAATCAAAATTTTCGTAAAAATATAAAAAACGGATATCAATAGAAATTCCTTTTCAAAATCGCCAAAAATCAATAATTTTTTTGAGGAAGTAGTCGCCAAATATGTGAAGCAATTAATTTTCGTGAAAATATTGGACTTGCGCATTTGTAAACATTCCTATTCAAAAAAGCAATAATTCTTTTGATCAATAATTTTTTTGTTTTTGTTTTTAATATACCAACAATTTTTTACTCAATAATATTTTTGACAAAGTATTCGCCACTGATGTGTAAAATATAATCTCGGTAAAAGGCAAAATTAGTGTGAAAGTATTGGCGACGAGTATTGATGAATATTCTCACTTAAAATATCCTTAATTTCAGTTCTATAACTTTTTTGAGCAAGTAGTCGCCAATGATCGTAAAACTATTAGAATCGGATATTGATATAGATTATTCTAAAATATCAATAATTATTTGCTCAATAAATTTTTGGGGAAATAGACGCCAATGATTTGTAACGTATATAATCTGAAAATATTAGAATCGGATATTGATTTAGATTCTTTTGAAATAACAATACTCATTTGTCATGCTCAATAATTTTGTTGAGCAATGTCGACAATGATGAATAAAATCTCACATCAAAAACGGTAAAATTTCTTGTGAGACCCCTGTCAACGGATAAAATTGTTGAGAAAGTATTAGAGTCGAGTATTGATAGACATTCTACTTTTGTATCAGTATTTTTTTGGGAAAATAGTCAACAATGCGATATATCACTGAGCAAATAGTCGCTTACTATATGCAACATTCAATTTAGCGGAAGAGTTGAAATTCGTTATTGATCGAGATTCTTTTGAAATATCAAGAAGTTTTTGAGCTCAATAATTTTTGTGAGCATCTAGTAGCCAATTATGTGTAACATCTGACCTTGTAAAGGGTCAAAATTTCAGTGGAAATATAAGAAATGATATAAACTTTTTGACTTAAATTTTTAACGTTATAAAATTAGTATACACATAAAGAAATTTGAAATATTCTATAATATAAATTGCATAGCCTACTTAATTTTCGTCTCATTGACGAAATGAGTCCTACTAAGTCACACTCCGAGAGCTAAGATATATATCAAAAATGTTATTAAAAAAATGTAGAATCATGACCCCCAATTTGGTTTGCATTCATTTCCATAGAGAATATTATTTTGATGAATGAATGAATCAAAAACCGCTGTTAGTTCTGGGCCTGTGATTTTATCCAGAACTTGAAAAATACGTTCAGTTATCCTGAAAAATGTGTAATTTTTCAACTAATATTATTTATCATTCAACCAAATCAAAAAAGTGCTATAAAATGTTATACAACATAATTCAACAGAATTTCCAAGAATTGAACGAAAAACACAAAATATGAATAAAATCACTGTAGTTGCCAAATTATTCTAATTGCGAAGTGGAAAGAACGGATCATATTACCAAATACTGCACAGATTTTGAAATGACTTAAAATATAATGTTTCAACAAAATGCTAGAATTATGAGTACATTATATTCACTCGAAAAAACTTTTTGAGTTGAAATTAATTTCAATAAGAGATTATGTTGTGGTTGAAAAACGATATATTTAAGGTTATATTCTTTCAGAAGGCTCATTCGTCAAATAATCATTCTTTTTTCATTTCTTCTATCCAGAATCGAGACAGACTAGGCCTATTTCTTTCTCTTGAAGAGGTACATATTTCTAAGGCATTTTTAATATCGCTACTGTTCGCAATAAATTTTGGGGAAATTGCAACATCTTCTTACGTCTACTTACATTCTACGTCGACGATTATTCGCTTGCTTACAGATGGTGGAACACCGTTTGTGGCTATGCAAAGATAGGCTCCCATTTCTGTTCGGCTAATGCGTGTAAGATTCAGTTTCTCTCCGTCGTAGACGTTCACTGAAATATAACCCTGAATTAGTGATATCATAATACGAGAAGAAAGGGCCGGATGAAACAACATTATGACGAAATTAACATTAAACGGTTCAAATTTAATGTACTTGAACTACGGTTCAATGGAAAGTTACTCAGTCTAAAGGAAAATTATTTCAGTATATGGCTAAAGTGAAGATAAAATAATAACATGCAATATTTGAATTTTTGTTCAAATCTCGTTCAGAAAATATTCAAGATGAGAGTATATTTGACCACTGAATGAGTTAAGGGAGTCGGTTAAGTTTTTTTTTATCGTGATCGTAAACAGTACCTTAACTTGCTCCGATCATATTACGTCAATCTGTGAGCGTGATGTAGTGTATGACTAATATTTGTAACATAAAAAGTTGGTTTTCAAATTTCCTATATAATATTTATAGAAATATACCTACCATCAATTTAATTCCCAGAATTATTACGTGAATATTTAAGGGGTGTAGGGAAATGACTGTTGTTCTAACTCTCTATTTATAGAAATCTATATATACAACATTTCTTATACCTACATCTTTGCATTTCTTATAAATATATGTACGGAATACAGCCACTTCACTGAATTCATTTTCCTTGGGTATCAAGATATCAACAAAATTCTTCTCTATATTTGTTGATATCAAGATAACCACCAAAGACAACCTCTGATAACCACTATAAAAATTGGATTTATATATTGGATCATGAATATTCGAATTCAGTCTAATAAAATATGAGGAGATCCTACCTTTTAATATACCAAATTCTTTGTCAGCTACTGTTTTCTTTTATCCTCGTCGCCAATTTGTAGTATTTTCTCTTTATTGTGAATGAGGACTTAGGAACGGCGTAAGTAAACGATTATTTATTTGGCCTGATATCATTTGCACGCTTCGAGGTCTATCTCTCAACTGCAGACTGATCGGATTTGATTTAACGTCAGATGTTACAAAATAATATTAGTCATACACTACACGTGCGAACTCGAAGTTACATCTTTTTCGGAGGTGTTTCTCGCGAATCTATTTTCGGTCGTTCTTAGACTCTACACCAATTATGTGAGACCAATTCTCGGGTACGCTGGTCCTTCGTGGTACCCTGACTTAGCTCGCGATAGGGCGCTTCTGGAAAACGTCCAGAGAAGGGCTACTCAAATACTTTTTGGACTGAGAGGACCCTCTTACGAAAAAATGGCTCAATTAAACTCCTTCGAACTCCACCGCCACCGTGGTGACCTGATTATTACATTTAAAATATTAAAATTCAACTTTGGAAATCTCGACGTGATGTATACCGTTAATCGCGCCGAACGTCTCAGAGGTCATCAGTTCAAGCTCAAGAAGTAGAACTTTTCTGCAGGTCGAGACAGAACTTCCTACCAAATAGGATTTTCGACAGCTGGAATAATCTCAACGCAACCATTGTATCTGCTTCATCTACAAACACATTCAAAAACGGACTGGACAAATTTCTATTGGAGTAGATAATGTTTATTCTTTCATTTTATAATATCGTATTACCTTTTCATTTCGGTCTGTTGTAGCGATATTTTATTTTCATTTCTTTTTTATATGTACATGGTAGTAGGTCAATTATTTTGTAATTTCTCTGTTTTTGGGCATAATAGGGACCTGTCCCTCTGCCCTTATCAATATGTAATAATAATAATAACATTCGGCGAGTCGTGTGAAATAGAAGATAGACTTCCATTATTGACCAAAATGACAGCGACAAAATATCGCTAGATTTCAGTAGAACGCGTATTGATGGAATGTCGCGTTGTCGCTAACTTACTTATTAGGATATAGCTTATGCGCGAAAACGACTGATTGATTGATTAATACGGAAATTTAGTATGAAGCAATATTGCGACCAATATTGGACTCAAAATCTTCGACCGAGTTCCCAAGCGAAGACTTTTGCACAAACTGGAGCATTTCGGCATTCGTGGTTCCTTGCATCGTTGGAATGACGTTTTCCTAAAAACTAGAATATATAAAGTGAGAGTCAGTGACGCTTTTTCACAAGAAAGGATAGTGGAAAAAAGAGTGCCACAGGGCTCTGTCCTGGGACCGTTACTATTTGCGGTCTACACCAGCGATATTCCTCATTTTATTTCAAGCAAAATATCCTTCTACGCCGACGACGCAAAAATATTGCGACCACTCATCGCTCGCTATATATGGTTATGATATCGCTCCATCTGCAAACGACCTTAAGGACGCTACAAGAAAAAAAATCGTCAATTTGGGAAACTTATATGAATCTTGCAAATAGATACAAGCATGAAACGTCAATTATAATAGTGGCCTAATTTCATGGAGTACAATAAGATAACTATTTTTCTGAAATGTATTCATATTCCTATATATTTTTTCATAATGTTCAATGAATGTGAAATTTTCTGATCCATTTGATTTGATTCAGCGAATTAATATTGACGCAGAAGAACGCCCATGCGGTATGGCCATATATAGAATATTCGTACAGAAACTGCATGGTTGGTTTCATTAATCTGATATGCAGATTATGCATACACTGTAACTATGAATAGCAAGAAGCAGTATCCATATGAAATTCGTCTGTGTATAGTCTGTTCGAATCAGGACGTAGATAACGATTTTTTTCAATTAAGCGCCATTTACTATTTGTTTTCCGCTTACTATCTTTCATTTCTCTGATTTTCTACAAGATTTTCAACAGCAGATATTGTTAGGTTTAGTAAGTTATTTTCGAGTGATTATCTATTTTCAAGAACTTTGGAAACATTTAATAGAATATTCAAAGCACTAATTTCATGTAGGGGAAGGTCGGGTAAGTTGACGATGTTAACAGAAAAAATAATTTCTGCTCGACATTGAATTCATTTTTCAAATTGTTCATGTATATACAATAATCAACATCTAACACACATGAAAATATAAAATAGTATTAAAAAAACTGAACTGTTTTGTTTACAAAAATAAAAAATCAAGTACTAGAGAAATTCGTCATCTTACCCGAAGGTAGGCTAAGATGACGGACACAAGCGGGTAAGTTGAAGAATATTAGCATAAATCGCATATGAATGCTTGTATACCATAACAATCCGTACTAGATTCATGCCACCATCTCAAGCATTGCGAGCACTGAATCGAATCTTCTGTAGGTGGATTTTCGAAACGCTAATCGCAATCTAAACAAAATATAATTTTTTCGTTATTTTCTTGGTTTCGCATGCTTTTTTTCGATTTTTGTTTCTTTCTGATTTTTAACATATTTTGTTTTTTCAGTCGTCTTGGATATTCCTTCTGCCTTTCATTTTCTAACTTCTTTCTCAACTGTCTTTTCATTGCCAGTGATGATACTGGCAGTCTTTTTCTACTCTTTTTGTTATCTGGGCGTTCATATTTTGGAAAAAGCACTTTTGCAAGATTCACTCCATATACTGCCTCCAACGCAACAATCAAACTCACTTCGCTCCAGGACCGCCTTTCGGACCTCGAGGTATATTTTTGTGGCAGTCTATAAGATGAAATGATTTTACTAAGGCGAAACTTTGTGCGCGGGTAACATGACAAAGTTCGTCATCTTACCCGCACCAACTTACCCGTTGAGGTTATATTTAAAGCCGGAGAGCACATTTCCACGACAAATATGATATCGATAATAATTTTTGTGACATGCTATCAAATACATTCATTACTAAGAACTGAGCACAATCAAATGTCAACTTACCTTTAACAATTGGTCAAGAAGCTTATTCAACACGATAGTTATTTAGAACAGATATGCGAGATACACCGCGAATGGTGCTTCAGCGTTGCAGGGTTGCGTTCTAACTTAACCCCCCTACAGTTGGCAAGATAGTGGCACCATACAGAAATCCTACATTGTTACCTTTAAAGAAATGATTAGCCGTTCGTCATTCTACCCACTTCGTCAACTTACCCGAATTTCCCCTACATGCAATTATTTCCACTATTTTTCTTAAATCGCAGCGTTTTACCACATGACGGCTTCATCAGATAATAAACTTAAAATGACCAATTGATTGGGCCCATACTTGGCGAAAATCCATCAGAATAATATAACTAAAACTTCTGATTCTGATTTTCAATATATTTTGTTAAACAAAACAATTGTTTAGCCAAACACAGAGGCTTCATCAGAAGAGAAATTCAAACTAATTTTACAAATGAAATATCTTACGAATCTTGAAATTGGAAATACAAATGAGTTATGAAAACCCGAACGTGATCTATTGGAAGGTAGATAAGATTATGAAAGTGGGTAAACACAACAGGTACAAATATTCAAGAGGAGAATTATCAATATCTAATTGGATAATTCAATAAATTTTTGGAGCTTTTTCTAATATTGATTTCAAGGGCTAAGTTCGAAGCCTTTTTCTTCTGTATGTAATATTTCAAATTCGCCATTGAAGCTATGATTCATACATAAATTTTAGTAACTAAAAGAAACTAGAACAACGAGAAATTGAATGTTGGACTGATGGTTAGGTAATATATATATATATATATATATATATATATATATATATATATATATATATATATATATATATATATATATATATATATATATATATATATATATATATATGTACATATATATTGAGAAAAATGTGAGTTCTTGGCAAAATTTAAAAGGGCCAACTAATGTGAATACATAACCAATTTGTCAATCATGTCTATATTTCGTATAATGATTTATATCCTTCCTCATGACTCTACAATATAAATATACAATGTCAAAAAAATAAACATTGAAAACACAATTATAACAACTTACAATTATCGAGGTTGTATGTGAATATAACCATCATAAGAATTACAAAGTTAAGTTAGAAATCAAAAATTGTAAATAAAATACTAAACAAGTCCGACAGTGTTAAGTCATTTAATGTACATATTCCCAAAATTCATAAAAACAAAACAGATGACATAACATCATCAAGAAAAACATCGAAAAACGGCAAAATGACAAATGTCAAAAACAAAAACAATCCGTCGAAACCACATAAACACCACAACTTACAAAAACAGTAGGGTCAACGAGAAATTTCAAAAACAACCACCAAAATTTAATTTACACGGCAACACTCCATTTTCATATTATTAAGTACATATATATATATATATATATATATATATATATATATATATATATATATATATATATATATATATATATATATATATCTATATCAGGGGCGGCTAGTCAAAGGACGCTAAGGAGGCTAAGCCTCCTCAAAAATATTCCGTGCATCACTAATATATTATATTGAATAGTCAGTATTCAGCATATTCATATTAATCAAAATCATATTATTTTATGCACCTACCTTCCTTTCAACCTACATTATATAATATAATTCATTAATTAAGATAGAAGGTATTTACATTTACTGCATTTCATTCATTTCAAGATTTGTGGCAACGCTGCGGAACCTTAGAAAGGTATATTCTCAACGTTCATTATGCCTGCCACAGAAAATGAAACAACGGTGCAAATACTCCGAATGAGTACTTCATTGCAATAGAAAAGCAAAACACATGTAAATGGTAACACCGATAGAGAAACAGACTCATACAATGTCGACCATCAACTATAGAATTTCGCGTGACATCGAGTGAATTCGTTGGAAAGCATTAATTGAATCGTAGTGTGATCGTAGTTACTAATGGCAGCGTGTTTACTTATATTGCTCGCGTATTGTTTTAAAATGAGTTTGGTTACTGAAGTTAATTTCAATGGTCACTTAGTGGAATATTCGTTATCCCATAACTTTAGTGCACTAAGTTATTAGGATAAAGTTTTGATAAAAACATTGCGACCTACCCCTGAATTAAACAATTTGGTGCAGCGTAACTTACAACAAAACCCCGGTTTTAATACAAAAATACAAAAAATTAATTATTTTGTTTGCAGTGTTTACTTCTTACTAGTGAAAATGTCTGTGTTTGGGGCCGCTTAGGATTTGAGGATTTAATTCTATACCTAGTTGAAAGTGAGGAATTTTTCACCGATAAAGTAACTTTAAATACAGCACGCGGATTAATATCTTACTTACAAGATAAGGAATTTATATATTTTTTAAACATCTTTAAATTAATTTTTGAACAAACAGAAATAGTTTTTCAAATCTTACAGCACAAGTTTTCAGATGTAATTTACTCACGAAATCGGCTCAAGTTTCTTTTGGAAAAAATTTCAGAATTTCGTGCAGAAGTTTATTTTAAAAAACTATTTTCTTTATTTCAAACTACTGATGATACGACTCAATTTAGCCCAAAACGAAAGAAATTCAGTAACGCAGATATGGAGCTTCACAAATATTTTATGAAATTTTGGATACTATTAGGGGTCAAATAGAAATAAGGTTCTCTGATTTGAAAGAACTGCATTTCTTCGACTAACTCAATAAAAATTTGTTAACCGGATTTTCGGCTAATTTTCCAGATAACCTTTTGGAAAATTTATGTCAAAAATACACTTTTTTTGATAAGGTGGCCATAAAAAGTGAACTGTGTGTTGTTTATAATGACAATGAAATTTTGGGGTAAAATGAAAATCATGTGAGGACTATTAAATACCTTTTTGATGATGATTTGAATCACGATTTACCCCAAGTTTATAAACTCTTATATCTAACTGTTTCTATCCCGGTGACATCGGCTTCCGTAGAGCGCTCGTTTTCCACTCTTAAGAGAATTAAAACTTATTTACGAAATTCAATGAGCCAGGATCGTTTGAAAAATATTAGTTTCTTGTCTATTGAAAAGGAATTGGTAAAACTTTGTGCGAAAGACAAAAAATTTTATGAGGATATTATAGATCATTTTGCTAACGTTAATGATCGCAGAGTCCCGCTAATCTTCAAAAATATATAATCACTTTTTATTTGCTCTCACCAGCTGATAACAAATTCGTTAAGTAGGTAGGTAGGTACCTATTTTGTGAAAGAAAAAAAAATTTGATGAATAGATGAATTGATTAATTGTCTGAGAAGAGTTTTTGTGAATATTGTAAATAGGAGTTGTAGGTCTCAAGGTAGACACTCGAAAGTGAAAACAAATTAATAGCTTAGGGTGCTTGTTTTACTTTCATTTTCTTTAAATTATAAGGCGGTTGACCTTGAAATCCTAAAACTTTTCGCCTATGGTGTATTTTTTAACACCTCTTGTAGCCTCCTCAAACCAAAACCTCACGAGCCGCCACTGATATATATATATATATATATATATATATATATATATATATATATATATATATATATATATATATATATATATATATATATATACATATATATATATATATATATATATATATATATATAAATAAATATATATATATATATATATATATATATATATATATATATATCTATATATTGTTTATTATTTTCATCGAACACACGACTAAAAAGACCCTTTTAAAGTCAAAACTTGTGGTAGCGCACTCGATGTGAGAACTCAAACTAAATCTACGTCGCAATTTACTGTTGACACAATTATATGTAATTTTATCTGAGCGAAAGAAAACTAGCGCCATTTCAGGATATAATTTGAAATATGACATGGCAATATGATATGTTTCGAGAAACCCAATAAAGGTCGAGACAAAATGAGACAGTATGTCGCTAATGAACTCGTATTCCAGAAAAGTTGAATTTTTCTCTTCACACAAATGAATTGTCAAAGTGAAGGTGGAAAGCTTAATATCTCTAGTGAAGATTTCAAGCGATGACGATTTAAATTATCGAAGTGTTTCAAATGATGTGTGATTGAATCAAACAATGTCAATATTTTTTATCTGAGAAAATTAGAAGTTTGAGCCGAAATATTCAAAGCTACTTCATATTATATTCAATGGCTTAAGAACTGAAAAAGTTCATCGAATACATAACGAATCAATTCAGAGTTCAAAGTTTGAGTATCAAATTAGCTGGTAAAGAATATCCATTTGAAATTTCTGACTTCTGTCAATTTTGGAACCATGAGTAATTGCTGATTCTCTCAACTCTCTCAAGCTGCTCAAATAGCACTGAAAGTACAAAAATAATATTTGAAGTAATATCATGAGTGGTATATATTTTCCATCAATATATTTCATTCAAGAATATGAAATTCTTCAAGGTACACTCCTCTGAAATTGGAGAAAATATAAAACTTTTTCAAAATTAAGATTTAGGGAACAAGGTCAACTAATATGATGATATTTTGTGCAGTTTTCTCCCCAGAGAGATGAATAAACTAACCCTTCTCCTTTTTTCCAGTAAAAAAAGTTATATTCTATCAACATTCATGAATTTGCATAAAACAGCATTGCAAAATCATCCGAAACAATTAGAATTATGCCGGAAATACTTGAAGGAATACAAAATGCAGTGAGGCGAAGAGAAGGTATTAGTATTTCAGCGGATATTCTCAACAATTATCTTAATTCTTTGATTTATTGCGGTTATTATTTTAATTTAAATTTTTGCGGTATTTGGTAGCTTCCTTCCTAGTTAACTAAAATTATGAAATTAATTTTCATTTAGGGACATTTCATTATATATTGAAAGTCTACTTAATTTTTTTCATCAAATGTAATCATCAATAAAAATGAATTTGAAAAAATTTTTATTTCTAAAAAAAAAACTATCGGTGTTTCGAAAAAAAACTAGTGGAAGGAAGAAGTTCTAAAATTTTTTTTCTGAATCAAATTTTTACATAAAGAAATTTTGAAGACCTGCTGGAAAATAGTAAAGGAGTTAGTTGATTCACACCCTGGGGTGATGTCAGGATTAATAAAACTGGCACAAAAATCTTATATATTCATTATAAAACTCAAAAGAGTAAGAATAAACGAAATTATATCTTTCGCTCAAATTTCAGAAGAACTTTACTTGAAGAAAAATGGGTATTTAAAAGAAAATATATGAAAAACCTCACTTAATTCTTGCTGAAGAATCACCCACTGAAACTTTTTGAACATATTTTTAAACAGCCTGTATATCATAGACCAGTTCATTCGAGATTATAATACAACGGAATTAGTGCGAAAGGAAACATTTCAGAATTTTGTACTCAGCATCTGCAGGAGGTGAACTATATATGCTGTTTTGTTTACTTTACAATTTCAAACAATATGTTGGATCGTTGCGGAGCTTTGTTTCAACGCTCGAGTGACATAGTTTTTGTTACCATTTCTCCAGCTTTTCTCCTATATTAGAACATGCCACAACGGTCGGTTTCTCAGAGACTTAATCACTTTCAAGTTAGGTGTGACTGCCTCAATTTATATTTCGAAATGTGGTATTACGATGGCGTTTTTTCATTCGCCACGAGCTAAGCTTCGTGGCGATCTTGTTGTCACTTTGACATAATGTCATCCCATACGTGGTAGGTTCTCCAGCCTAGTCGTGTTGGTATTATTTGAAAATATTGGTTCTAAATTTTATAGAGAACCCGACTAGATCTTCACCCGACACGACACCATCTAGGCCAGTGCTGCCAAATTGTAATATGAATTCCACAAATAAGTTTGATTTGGGATAAGTAAGGTTATATTATTGATTCTCATAATTTCAATAACAGAAGGAAACGTCCGACCAACCATTTCTGTATTCAGTTGTTGTGGTTCATTGTTGTACTGAATAAGATGCCCACTAATGGGGAAAATTATTGATCAGGATATAAAAACCCTAATTCAAGGAAAACCCTAGCCAGTGACTAACACAACACAACTAAATATAACAATAAGCTTAAGGACTTTCAAGAGATAAAAAACACAATTTATTGTTGTATACAATGAAGCGTTTATTATTTGATGTGTTTATTATTCTTTTGGCTAGTTCCTAGGAGGAATATATTTTATTATTACAAATTGTCGAATTGCTTTTATATGTATGATAGACCTCGTTCAGCAAGGATGAAATCATCTTTTCTATGATTTAGGACATTGTTTATAGGTATTCAATGATAAATCATTGTAAATCTTAAAAAAATTAAATTCAAAAAACGCGTGAGCAGCAGGTCTCTGATGTCATCAATACGGTGGTATTTTTGTTGTTTTCAAGATATAAATTCTTAACTACCTTAGTAAACATGAAGCGGCAAGTGAGCAAGACCTTAGAAGCCACAAAAAAATTAACATGGTGGCAGTGAAGGAAAAAATTTATAATTCCAAAGATTGATTACGCAAAATCAACTTAATCCATGTACCAAATTTCACTCAAAGTGTGTAAAATCTCAAAAACAACGAAAACACAAGAAATCTCTACACAAAAATTGCAGTGGTTAGAGGAAAAAATATATTCCACCTAAAGGAACTTTTGACATATCATATTAATCATATATATGTATAGATATATATATATATATATATATATATATATATATATATATATATATATATATATATATATATATATATATATATATATATATATATATATATATACAGAGGCGCCGACTTATAAAAAATATTGGGGGGGCCCATAACGAGGGTCTTGTCTGGAAATTTTCTGAATTTTAGATGAAAAATAGTGAGTTTTAACGTTTTTTAAAGCATATTATAGTCATATGATCAACATTAGAACACCGAAACCTCGACTCTCGAAAACTCGACACTCCAGGAAACTCGACAAGCCTGACACATTTTTGGCATTGAAAAACGAAAGAAAACATAAATACCCACGGTATTTTCGTAAAAAGCTAATTTAATTTACAGTAATAGTTATGGTTATAGACTATTATAGAGCAGTGAATACATAGCTATGAAAAGACTGAAATTATATTTAAATAAATCCTTAACTATCATTAAAAGTATACAACATAAAATATTGCTGCCGCACAGTAATAGCGATTTGACTAATAAGTGAAATAGCTAATTTAAGCTTACTTTGAATAAGGCTGAGAGTTCTTTAATTAAAAAAAGTGTCTCAAAGTTATTGCTTTCGAAATTTTTGAGTATTTCAAGATAAAAAATATAAAAATATTTAAGCATTTGAAAATAACTAATACAGTTATATAGTAATACAGTACTTATATTTGCTAACTGAAAATTAAACATTCTATATGTATTTAATTCTCTATTTTATAAAGAATTTTAACATTGCTCTAAGTCTTGAATTGTAACTTTGACTCAAAGGAGCATGCACATTTGTAACCTGCCTCTGTTTTGTCCTCTGACAAAAGGGAAATGAAAAAAATCAACATCATTTTGTGATTTTACAAAGCATACTATAACTAATAATTTTATTAAATTATTGGGGGGGCTCAGCCCCCCCAAACAAATTTTTGAGGGGGCTCGGGCCTCCTCAGGCCCCATGGAGTCGGCGCCTATGTATATATATATATATATATATATATATATATATATATATATATATATATATATATATATATATATATATATATATATATATTTATATATATATATATATATATATATATATATATATATATACTTATATATATATATATATATATATATATATATATATATATATATATATATATATATATATATATATATACTATATATATATATATATATATATATATATATATATATATATATATATATATATATATATACTGCAAAAAAATTAATTTATTATTATTATTATTATATAATTATTAATTTACTACGTTTATCACAGAAATACTTTGAAAAATATAACACTGCGATTGCAATTTCGGTCACTAGACCATCATCGGGCAGATTGAGTTACGACTGAATACATAATTATAGATATGGGTGGGAAAGAATCATTGCAGGTACCTGAATCGACAAGACGAACATACTTCAAGAAGGGCTAATCGAAGTGGATTTCCCAAATTGGTACAATAAAATGTTCATAGAAAAATCATTATTGTTTGAATACACTAAATATAGAAGAATATATCAAGTCAATCTGCTCGTTCAGCATGATATCTTTTGCATTACGATTGAGTTTAAAATGATTAAGTAAGTTAATTTGGTTCCTTTCCGTAATTTGTGCATAATTTGAAAGTTATCTATTTGTGGAAACGAATGGTAGTTTTCACGGTAATGAAAACGTTGAATCCGTTATATTTTTCAGAAAAGATTGTTGGTGTTCTTTAAATCTTGTCTTGAATGATCGACCAGCCTGACACTCCTCTACATACAGAACAAATCAACTTATAAACTCCTGAATTTTCAAATTTTGAAGTAATATCTTTGGCACTGATTAAAAATCCTGAGATTTTCGTCTTAGGTATGAAAGCAATTTAAATATTACATTTAGGTATGACATTAGCAACTTTTTCTGTTAGAGGACCAAAATATGTTAAAGATGTTAATTTTTCCGATTTTTCTACTTTCGATTGAGGATATATGCTGTTGCACGCTAGTTGACTACGTTTCTTGTTTATCATTTTATCTATCAAACTTGTATGAAAACCATTATTTGAAGTAATTATTTTTACAGTAAAAATTTTTTTTGCTCAATTTGGTACGGATAATGGAATGGAAAACGCTCTGTGGATCATTGAGTTAGAAGCTGAATGTTTAAGGAAAAGAGGATGATTTGAATCTAACGGAATACATATTGACGGAATACATATATCCGTGAAAGTTAGTTTTCTGTATATATCGAAACTCAAAGTATTATCATTATGAAAGATAGTTAAATCCAAGAAATGTATCTGTCTATCCAATTCCCTACATAATATCAACGTATCTATGCCAAAAACTTATATGTGTATTCAAATAATCATGATTTTTCTAAGAACATTTTATTGTACCAATTTGGAAAATCCACTTCGATTAGCCCTTCTTGAAATATATTCCTCTTGTCTATTTAGGTACCTGCAATAATTTTTTCCCACCCATAAGCGCAAATCTATAATTATGTTATTCATTTCTCAACTCAATCTGACCGATGATGAGCTAATGACAGAAATTGCAATCGCAGCGTTATATTCTTCAAAGTATTTTTGTGATAATAAACGTAGTACATTCAAGTTTTGTTTTTGTTCATTATATATATATATATATATATATATATATATTATATATATATATATTATATATATATATATATATATATATATTTTTATATATATATATATATATATATATATATATATATATAATATATATATATATATATATATATATATATATATATATTATATATAATATATATATATATATATATATTTATATATTATTTATAAATATATTATTATATATATATATATATATATATATATATATATATATATATATCAAATATCAATTCGATACAGCCTCGATTATTTTGGATAGTGCCTTATATTTGAATAATTTTGAATTTTACTTTTTCAATGTCTGGAATAGAATATAATATCTGACTTAATTATTCATCACTTTATTATTTTATCAGGGAGATTACAAATAGTGTTTCTAAAAGTCTATTTCACAATTTGTTCGATTGTAGGATTTCCAATCTGCCTATATATTGTTACACGTCATAATCAATTTGAACATTTTATATATTAGAAAATAATTGATTTATTATACAAAAAAAAAAAGTCAAAAAGGATTATGGTAGCCCTTGATCTATTACGTAGTCTGTTAAATCTGTATTGTATAATTGTGGTGCAGTACAAGAAAAAAAATATTTTTGGCAGGGTTGTACGCTGTCTATCAAAGCGAATATAGTTCTGAGGTTCGTAAGCAATTATCCACATAAATAGAGGAGTAGTCACAGAAATTCCGAAAAATATTTGTTCAACAAATCCATTTCTCATATGACTTATTCCCCATTTCCTCCGTCGTAAATGTGAATATTTTCAATTTAGTCATTCTGCATGAAATAGTATATGTATAAAACGGCCAATGATTGGTGAGAGCCTGACTTTTGACATAGGTTGCCTCGGGTAATAGAATTCTGAATAAGAAATCGTAGATGGAAAGCAACCTTATAGATTTCTCATTGGCAGGAATACATAAATAATGTGAGTCGAACATGAGGCTTGTTGCTTGAACGACGCAGTAAGGAATTTTTGAGGTGCGAGGTCCAACAATGTTATATATAGGGTTCAATCTATCAATATAAATACCAGAGTAATTTCCGATGCCCTTGACATTTTCCCCTGGTCCAGAACTTAATTCGACAGACATGACACGACGTTTCCATATTTTATCTCAGCCCACATGAAGGTCGAATTTACTGAGAAAATATTGAACATCTAATTTCTTTTTGTTGGAGCCCGCCCATGCATATGCTCGAGATGGAATATCTTATAACTTTTCCTTACGGAACGAGACGAAAATGCATTGCGAAAACTGAGAGAAACCAGAATGAATTTTGTAGACATCAAAAAACTACTACGAAACCCAAGATGGCTTCAAATTTATTGCCGTCGTTTATTCCACCAAACGAAATGGTAATACGTGATGATGTGGACTTATAATATGAAACCTGTCGAGTGGTTAATTTTGAGTTTATGAGCTATTTTATATCTTCATGCAAAACAAATTAAAATATTTCCAACCTCTTTTCGAAAAAAACCCTTCGATACCACAACAAACGTACGAGGAGAAGGAAAATTTGATACATTACATAAAGTGAACAAGGACAATTCTTTAATAATTAAAAAAATTATCAAACAACTTTCCAAGGAAGCTGGTTATACGTATTCAGCAACGCAAAATCTGCATTCACAATCTAACGGTGAATTATTGAAATTGTCAAGTCCCAACCAGCTCCCTCGGAAAGTTTGAATACGTATAACCAGCTTCCTTGGAAAGTTGTTTGATAATTTTTTAAATTATTAAAGAATTTTCCTTGTTCACTTTATGTAATGTATGGAATTGACCATGGTCAACAATTATGTTTTTCATGATTTGATTGTTGTATTTTGCGTATTACGCTGCTAGCATCTTCGGAGCGCGCTTTCGGATATAGTACGCGCTTCGGATATAGTACCTATATCCAAAGGTTTTAAATCACTATGTTAGTGTGCCTTGCAATCATATACACCACTGTTGTAGAGTAGATATCTTCATATCAGGAGTACGTGTTTACGCGACGATTTTCTGCATTTTTGATCTAAGCGGTGAATTGTTGGTTCCCAATATCTTTGGTGGGAGGGCGCTCTGGATTTTTATCCAGACAGTGTTACTGACCAAGATTTGTATTGGGGAACAATTAGAAATTTGTTAATTCACTCCGAGTCAAATAAGTTGCACTGATGAGATCTAATAAGATCGAAACAGCTTTATGCAGATTTTGAGTCGGGGTGACTTGACAATTTCTATAATTTACCGTTCGATTGTGAATGCAGATTTTGCGTTGCGGAATACGTACAACCAGTTCCCTTGGAAAGTTGTTTGATAATTTTTAAATAATTATTGAAGAATTTTCCTTGTTCAGTTTATGTTATGTATGAAATTGACCATGGTCAACAAGTATGTTTTTCATGATTTGAGGAAAATTTGAATTAATCTATGTCTGAAACATCAAAATTGTAATCATAGACGTTTCTACTGCTGCTGTGATTAAACAAAAAGTTTTATTCAGATGAAAAAAGATATTGGTTAGCTGTTTTATATTCAAATCTTCTGATGACATGGCATTTTGCTGTTTTTCTCTTTTTAAATTTGAGTACTAATATAGTTGAAATTGCTAATTTATTTTTATCTGCATATTCTTATGCTTTCAATTTTTCGCATAAGAGTTCATGGAATATATAATCAATAAAGTATAAACTTTAAAATAAAAAACACTTGGCTTATGTTTCACTATATAAAAATATTTAGATACTGTATTTAGCTGTAGCGAATAGTCGACATGTTTCGAGTTACATATGATCAGATGTAATACTCTCCTGTAGTCAGTCTTGATAATGAGTTTATAACTCGAAACATGTCGACTATTCTTTACTGCTAAATACAGTATCTAACTATTTTTATATAGTGAAACATATGCTAAGTGTGTTTTAATAAAGTTTATACTTTATTCTTTACGATGTTTCACCGAGTGATGTGCGAGAATTCAATCTCAGGAATATATAATTTATCACAATTTTCTGGTAGGTACCTAAATTAATTTTATCTCATTACGTTTGATTCATAGTAGATTTTTAGATTTAGTTATGTATGCTCTGTATGAGTCACTTATTTTGTTGTTATATGTATTCAATATGTAATCAATTAATTGTGGAAAATAAGGTAACGCGATTTATATTTTATGATTAGTTTTTGTTATGTTTTGTTTCGCTTATGAATTAAGTTTTTTGTAATTGTTTGGAATAATAATTTTGGGCATGTATGAGTTATATTCGAAATCTAATCTCTGTTACATGAATGAGTTTAATAAGCAAGAAGTGCAATGTATCGTTTGGTCATTCTTCAAGAATAATATGTAATTTTTCATCAAAATTAGAAAAAACATTTCTTCATGAATTTTATAAATGAAAGCTCTAGAAAATATTATTTAGCAATTGTTAGTACGTGTAGTCAAATATTTATTGGAATAATTATAAACAACATCGTAATCAGTATTCGAGTTCACTGAAAGTTATAAAGGCGTAATATTATTTCAAAAAATTGACTCTAACAAAAATAATGCACCGTTAATGTGGCGAACTTTAAAATAACTAGTAGGATATAAAGGCGTGACTAACATTGTCAATAACGGTATTGAATTTAATATTAAAAATGCAAATGTTACTAATAAATATTAACGTGAAATAGCGGAACATTTCAATACCTATTTCACTGATAGCATAAAAGATATTGTGGAGTCAATTGATGACAGTTCTTTTAGGTTGGGCACTGATTTTCACGGAAACAAGCTTTTTCAATTAAAACCTGTTGAAATGACTGTATTAAGGTCTGAAAAAAATAAGTTAAGGAATAAAACATCGAATGATTTAATTGATAATAAATTTATAAAACATACATTCGATTCAATAATAGGTTATGTTTACTTGCATTTTGTAAATACATCTTTATTTTACACTAAAATACCAGATGAACTTAAAATGAGCATCAGTGGCGTAGCCACATGGGGGGGAATATGGGGGATATATGCCCCCCCCCCATGCTCCATGGATAATGAATAATTGTTATTCTTTCAAGGCAAAAATAAATAAAACTAAAAACCTCATTTTTCTTAATTGAATATTAAAATCCCAAGGATACCGTGATATTTTTCTGGAAATATACACAAATTATTGAAAATTTTTTGTACCCTCCCAGTATCAACAGCAACACCTAAACGGTCGTTTTCGACATTAAAGAGGCTTAAAACTTATTTAAGAAACTCGACCTCCCAGGTTTGTACTATAGGTCAAAATATTTTATAATAATAAAAATATTTTATGTTTTTAATTTCAGAACCGGCTACATGGTTCAGCAATGCTCAGCATCCACCGGGATATATTTTTGGAGACTGATGAAGTTTTTGATGAGCTTGCAAAAAAACCACGAAGGCTAGATTTTGTTATCCAATATACTTGTATAAATATTTTATTTTTCTGTGCTTCATATATGTTTGTTTTGTAAGTTACATTAGTGTATGTTCTGAAGGCCATCCGTAGGATGGTGTGAGCAGTGCCGTCGCACAGGGCGTCAGGGTGTTGGGGGCACCATTTTCCGAGTAGCATAAAAAAAAATTGACAAAACAAAAAAAACCTGTTTTATTTTCTGCAATAAATATCATAAAGCGTAAAACTGTAACAATCATTTAAGTTTGTCAAAATAGTGATTGAATAAATTTGATTTGACTTTATCGATAACATATCAAATTCAACCTTTGCGCTCTATAACGTCGGCGTCGGTTCGCGTATCTTCATTTTATTTTATTCTACGCCTTTTATCATGTCTGTGGTGCAAGTGGTTCGAAATTTGAGAACTAAAAGTGAACCAAATGGTCGTCCTCTTCCAGATTCAACAATTTGAGAAGTCCATCGCAATTTTACTTTTTACCTTTTTTAACGACTTCTGGATAGAAATTGGGCGTGGCACCCTAAATAGCCTCCGGCGGCCCCTGCGGGGAACTGTGCGGAGCCTCATATCCCCTCCAGGGCCTAACTCTGGCTACGCCACTGATGAGCATTGTAGTGCCTATTCAAAGAATGAAAAATTCGAATAAAGCATGTGATTTCCCTCCATCTCTGGAAAAGTTACTAGAATTGGTTGTGTATAATCAGGTAATGGAGTATTTAAATAAAAATAACATATTCATGCTGAATCAGGCTTTCGTCCTAATCACTCATGTGAAACTGCACTGCAGCTGCCTGTTTCAAAATGGAAAAAAGCACTGATCAGGGTTGTTATGTGGTTGTGGTATTTTTGGGTCTCAAGAGAGCTTTGACAATAGATAGACAGAAACTATTGATGAAATTAAAAAATATTTTTATTGTATATCAATGATATTGACTTGTATCATGGCTGTCATTTTTTGAATCTCTTTGCGGATGACTCCCTGCTCTCATCATCTAATGCTGGTTTAAATACGGCTGTTGTTAGAATTAATGGATTCACTACAAAAAATATTTTCTCACTTGGGTGCAAATGAGTAGAAATTGAATATTCTGAAAACTAAAGCCATGATCTTAACAACTAGATATAAATTGATGAGTATTGATGTAGATCAAATTGGTTTCAATATAGATAACCAAAAGATAGAAATAGTAAAAGAATTTAAATATTTCGTTTTTATGTTAGATAGCGGTTTAACATTCAACTCTCATTTTTCTTGTGTTTCCGGAAGATTTCTAAAAAACTTTATTTTTTCTCTCGTATTCCCGGAAATCTGTCTCCATTTTCACGATTAACTATCTATAACACCATCATTCAGCTACATTTCGATTATTGTGCCACTCTTATGTAGGTACTGTTTTGACCTAAGTAAATTGACTGATCTACAAAAACTACTAAATAGAGGTTGAAAGACTATACAAAATTACAATGATTTTTATATAATGTCTTGAATAACTTACTCCCAAAATATTTTGAAGAATTTATAACATATAGGTCTCAAATAATTCACACTCACAATACAAGACACAATACTGATTGCCATTTACCCAGATATAACCAGAATTGTTCGATGAGGTCTTTATTTTATAGAAGTCTCAAAGAATTTAGTGCATTACCTGTTGGAATGAGAGATTCAGCATCACTTGGCGTTTTTAAGAGAGAAATCAGAAGTATATTAAGTCGTGTTGAACTGCTTGTGTACATGTAGATGTATGAAAATTGTCAATTTTGTTTTCTATATTGGAATTGTTATTTTTTTTGGAGTTTGAAGATCGTAAATGGATTTTATTTGTGATATAATCCGAAAATATTGTTTTTTGCTTTTGTTGGTATGCGTCTACAATTGGTTTATGTACTTATGTATCAATAAATTTAAAATTAAATACATTTGTACATTAGGATGTACCCTATTAATGAATGAACATTATTATATATATATATATATATATATATATATATATATATATATATATATATATATATATATATATATATATATACTGTATGCATGAATACCGAATGTCAGACAATTGTGAGTGAAAACTGTGCGTATCTTGATACATAAAACGTTATTGTTATTGTTTTTATATAAGTGTGAATTACTATTCAACCTTTGTTTGAATAGTTTAATACATTCATTTTGGAATAAAGAAATCATCTCCAAATAAGGGACTAGGTGTTGATATTTCCATTGTTTCACAATACACAAATTTTTGAGCAACTAGCGTTTCCTCTTTATCTTCAATAAAAAACTTCAATTCAGTTCATTCTATTTTAGATATATAAGTAGGGTAAGATGCATCATGTTCTCCACCCAATTTTAATGAAGATAAACAAACAATAATGCTCGTTATCCTACTCAAATTCAGAAAATTTTATTTTCATAAATTACTTCTTTCAAATTTATGTTGCGATCGTAAACAAACATTGCGTGAAATACACAATTAGCTGGTGCTCCGACACTCCAGAATAATTTCAACAAAAATATGCTAGACCTCATATTCTGGACATAAAATTAAATTTGCTGGGTTGCTACTGAGCTGTTGTCGCGAAAAGCGCGTTTGTAATGTAATCATTTAGAACGCAACATTAAATAAAGGCCACAGTCTATGCTGCATGGAGCCCGAATCATTAAAAAAAAAATACCACTCGCACCATGCTGTGTTTTATTTCGGGCTTAATTTCCTCTTCTCCATCTCATTCGTTTGATGGATTCAAGAGTTTTTCAAACATAATTTAAATTTCAAGAGATAAAGTTGATTATTAGCAGCATCATCGAAAACAAATTCTATTAAAGTGTAATTTTATGCCAATAAATTTGAGAAGATATCAACAGAATTGAAAAATAAATATCTATCGAAATTAATAAATGCATATATATGTATCATATTCATAAAGTGAACAAGCAAAATTCGTCAATACTTCAAAATTATTAAACAATCTTCCAAGGAAGCTGGTTATATGTATCAATAATAAATATGTCAATTCACTCCGAGTCAAGTATATTGAACTAAAGAGATCTAATAAGATCGAAACAGCTTTATCCATATCTTGAGACGGGGCGACTTGATACTTTTTATTGTTCGCTGCTGCATTTACATCACAGCTTTCGAGTCGAGGAATACATATAATCATCTCCATTGAAAGATCGTTAGATAAGTTTGAATTATTGAAGAATTTTAATTGTTCACTTTATGTGAAATGGAAAATTGACTGTGATCATCTAGTATAATAAACATAGATATATATATATATATATATATATATATATATATATATATATATATATATATATATATATATATATATATATATATATATATATATATATATATATATATATATATATATATATATATTTATATATATATATATATATATATATTTATATATATATATATTAATATATATATATATATATATATATATATATAACTTATTGATAATTATTAGCAATAACAGGAATTATTATTGAAAAGTTTTGAAAAAGCCACGAGTGTCGTGGCAAAACGTCAACTTTTTAATAAAATCGAGTTTTTTTGAGATTCCCCAAGCCTGTTATAATATTTTAATTTTAATAATTATCAAAAAATTAAAAATAGTTCACAGGCAACAACAATTCAAATAAATAAATTAATATATATGTTTTTATATATATATATATATATATATATATATATATATATATATATATATATATATATATATATATATATATAATTATTTATTCGAATTGTTGTTGCCTGTGATTTATTTTTAATCTCTTGATAATTATTAGCAATAACAGGCTGGTTGAATCTTAAAAAACTCGATTTAATTAATAAATTGACGTTTCACTATGACATTCATAGTTATTCAAAACTTTTGAACAAAATTGAAAATTCTTTGACATTTATTGACTTGAAAAAATTGAATAGATAAGATTGATCTGTCTTGTTAAAAATTCTTTCAGTCTAATATTAACATTCAAAATTGTTATCATTAGAAGGCAAGGGAAACTACAGAAACCTTTACCTATGTAATGTTCGAAAATAATAATAATAGGGTACTATTTATTTAACAGAAAGAAATTAGTCACGGGAAAATATTAAAAAAGTAGAGCAGAATTATCGGTATAGAACGTTTATATGGAAGCAGCCGTTGACACGTGTTTCGGACTCTTTGGTCCTCATCAGAACGGCGTAGCTAAGTATTGGATTGAAAATTTGGAGATGAAAATAGTTTAATAAATAAAATCCTCTGTTATGGAAGAAAATCACTTATTTGTGGTTTATTGTTTGAACTCTCCGGTATGGGAGATTTGGTCAAACTTTGCCACGGAGGCGATTAATTCCATCCGAGAGATCTCAGAAAGAGTAAATTGATATTAAAAAAGAAAATTAGTTTTGGGAAAATATTAAACAAGTAAAGCAAAAATTATCGGTATAGTTCGTTTATATGGAAGTAGCCGTTTTTAATGAAATTTTTATAATAAAATCCTCTGTTATGGAAGAAAATCACTTATTTGTGGTTTATTGTTTGAACTCTCCGGTATGGGAGATTTGGTCAAACTTTGCCACGGAGGCGATTAATTCCATCCGAGAGATCTCAGAAAGAGTAAATTAACATTAAAAAAGCAAACTCCTGATGATGTCTGCAATAGTAGACGAAATATAGAGCCTTTAGTACAGATTGACTGGTTATTGGAGACGCCCTCTCTTGTAGTCGGAATACCCTAAATTTGGAAAGAAAATATATATATATATATATATATATATATATATATATATATATATATATATATATATATATATATATATATATATATATATATATATATATATATATATATATATATATATATATATTTATAAATATATATATATATATATATATATATATATATATATTTATATATATATATATATATCTATATATATATATATATTTATAAATATATATATATATATATATATATATATATATATATATATATATATATATATATATATATATATTCGATACAGTGCAATAGCATATTATTTTAGAGAAAATGCGACCTGAAAATAGTGTATGATCGATTGTCCTCAGTAGCAGAGCATTCAGTCTTTGGTAATTTCACATGAAATCTATTCAAGTCTCACTGGGATGTGGCATGCATCTCCAATATAGAACAATCCCCTCACATCGTGGAGCACTACGGCTTTCACATTTATATTCTCTCAGTTAACAACTAGTTGACGTTCGCTTCGTTGTGATTATCGGGGTTATTCTATTTTTTCCTGTTTTCTATCGCTGTTCTTTTATGAATTCATTATTTCGCCGTTTCATTTTTCATGTGGGAATGGATTGAATAGAAATTAAATTCATAGGTATAATCTAGTTTCTTCGAATAATAGTCGAATTTAAATGTATTTTTTTTTTGTTTTTCTATATTCCCAAGTTGTTTTAATCCACAACTCCCGTAAAAAAACCTACCTGTTATTTTAATACTGTTGAATTTAGTGAGGCTCATCACAGATTGCTATTTAATATTTGAATGATTACTGCATTTTCAATATCACTTCCTTATATATTTATTCATAAACTTATAGATAAATTTGTAAGAATAAATTCGATTTTAGGGCATGGCAAAAAATAAACTTCCTACACATTGTAGCAAGAAGTTAATAGGAGAAAATTCATATAATAATCGAAAATTGTCTTTCAAATTTCCTAGAGAGATGGCTCTTTTGCTTTTAATACCAAGAATTCCACAATTATGTTAAATAATAGACATATTTTCTATTCCACACTCTCTCGGCTTTGAAATATATTCTATTTACGTATAGATAAAATACCCTGCGCAATCATTTATTTTACTAGCTGTGATAACAATCAAACAATTAAATTTTCTTGAAGTAGTTTCTCTGAACTTTTACGTTTTACACATAAATAAATTTTCGATTCACGTAAAATATACCCGTTGAACAGAGTCAAATTCATATCTTACATTAAGTGAACAAGGAAAATTCTCTAATAATTCAGAATTATTGAACAATATTCTCAGGGAGCTGGTTATGTGTATTTCGCGAAATCTACATTGACAATACTGAATTATAGAAAACGTTAAATCAACCCGACTCAAAATCTGCATACAGCTCTTTCGATCTTATTAGGTCTCTTCAGTTCAACTCACTTGGCTTGACTTTAATTGACTTATGTCTTATTGTTCCCCAATGTAAATCAGGGCAGAACTTCTATGTGGATAACAAGCGTTACCTCCATCTGTTAAAAATATTAGGAACTAATAATTCACTGTTTAGTCCGAAAATTAAGAATTCTGTCGAGAGAACAAATACTTCCTGACATGAATATGCCTATTCTACGACAGTGGCGTATGGGATTCCAGAGCACACTTAGTGTTTAAAAACTCTGGACATTCTCACGAGAGCGTGCTGCGTAAATACTTGTAGCAATAGTCGACAATCATTTCATGTGAAATATATTTGGTGACCATAGAAGGTTATTAAAGAAATAGAAAATGATACCGGTAAAAGAGAATTATCATCAGTTGACTTTAACGGAATAATAACAAGTGATAAACAAGAAATAGCAGAAAAACTTATATATATATTTTATTGATAGTGTCGAAGAGCTAGTTAACACAATCCCACAAGTCAAGAACTATAGACCATGTGCTGAAAACGAAGTTGAAGTAATACCAGATTTTACTCACATTAATACTGAAACTTTAAATAAATATATAACTGAAATAAAAAGGAAAGGAACAACTGATAATATTAGCGTTGAAATGATTAAATTAGAAAGTCTAAGAAAACCGTTATTGGATCTCATAAATTCGTCACTAACAGAAGGAATAGTACCGGATAAATTAAAATGCTCCACAATCATACCAGTAAAAAAGGTTCAAAATTCTATCAAAGAAAGCGACCTAAGGCCCATAAATATGCTACCTTTCGTAGAAAAACTTATTGAAAGTGTAGTATTTGATCACCTTAAAGATCATATTGAAAAGAGCAAAATTCTGGTAGATGAGCAGTCAGGGTTCAGGGAAAAGCAGAGAAACAGCCCTCGTTAGTGTGTTAGATGATTGGAGACAAACGCTAGATAAAGGAGAGTTTGTGATAGCCATTTTCCTGGACCTGAAACGGGCATTTGAAACAATACACAGAAAGCTACTACTAGAAATTCTCAAGAAATATGGCGTTGGGGGTAAAGTATTAAAATGGTTGACAAACTATTTAGATGGTCGCAAACAAAAAACATCAATCGGGAAAAACATTTCAACGGAACAGGAAAATAATGTAGGCGTGCCACAGGGCTGCATTTTAGGGGCGTTTCTATTTATACTGTACATTAATAGTCTTCCTAAAGTGTTAAAATATTCAAAAATAAAATTATTTGCCGATGACGCATTAATATATTTAAAAAGCAAGGACATAGTGAAAGCTTGTGCCGTTTTAAACGAAGATTTAAAAAATATTGAAGAGTGGTTGAAGTTCTGTGAACTTAAACTAAACACAAAAAAAAACAAAGCAATGGTTATTGGGAAAAAAAAGTTTCTGGGCTCATTTAACGAACAAAATCTGGACATCAAAATTGAAAATGAATCTTTGGAGATAGTGGACGAAATTAAATATTTAGGAGTGGTAATTGATAGAAAGCTGAATTTTAAAACACATATTTCAAACGTGACACAAAAAATTTCTATTAAAGTTAATTACCTATATAGACTATCAGACAATCTAAACCTGGATACAAGAAAAAACTTATATAATATACTAATATTACCACATTTAAACTATTGTTCCAGCCTGCTGTACTTTAGTAACAAATGTGTAATTGATAATTTTCAATTCCTCCAAAATAAAGCTATGAGAACGATATTAAGAGCCATCAGATACACACCAATTAAACACATGCTGTCGATCTTGGAATGGTTGAATGTTAAAAACCTTCTTAAATATAATGTACTGGTTTTGATTTCAAAAATAAAGTATGGTATCCTTCCTGAAAACGTACTAAATATGTTCAAGCGAAACTGTGATATTCATGGCCACAATACAAGAAATAGAATGAACTTTCACCTGTCAGACACAGGCGTGAATAGAGAAAACTCTTTATGTCATAAAGGTCTTCAAATGTTAAACGAGTTACCAATCAGTGTGAAGAATCAATCATCCCTAAACAAGTTTAAATCATCACTGAAAGAATATTTATTATTAAATCAAAGACCTTACTAGTATTAACTGAAATAAAACAGACTTTTAAATTCAATCTAGTATATTTTGGTTAAGTTTTATCATGGTTTTTAAATATTTTATTATGCTTTATTTGTGTCAGAAATGTGTGAATTTATGTAGCTTTATAAGCTAAATAAAAACCTTTGAATTGAATTGAATTGAATAGTCAATTTCATATACCACATAAAGTGAACAAGAAAAATTTTTCAATAATTATCAAACAATCTTAAAAGGGGGCTCTTTTTCTACAAATTTTGTCCAAACATGGAATTGATGGTTCCTATATTGATTGAGGGGGCTATGGATTCTTATCCATATAGTAGTTGGGGTACGATTTGTATTGGGGAACAATACGAAATATATCAATTTACTCCGAATCAAGTTACATGCACTGAAGAAGTTTAATAAGATCGCAACAGCTGCATGCAGATCTTGAGTAGGAATACTTCACTTTTTTTAACATTCACTGTTTCATTGTGAATTAGATTTCGCGTCGCGGAATACATATAATCAGCTCCCTTGGAAGATTTTATGATAACTCATGATTATTGAAGAATTTTCCTTCTTCACTTTATGTGATAAATAAATTTGTATATAGAAAGCTTATTTGAGATCGAAAAAGCCTACTCCGAGTACCCTTATCATTATATCATTTAAACTCACCTTTCCTACGTCGCTCCACAGAAATAGCTTGACCATCCTCTCTTCGCCACATTATTTTGGGTGTTGGAAATCCATCTGCTTTACACGTTAGGCTTATATTCTGGTTCTCTCGTACTGCAACAGTTGATTGCGTGCTCTCTACATCTATGATATTCGGAGGAACTGCAAAGAAGAATGCTTCAAATTAATTTAGCTCATTTGTATAACTCTATGAACTGAAGCTGTATTAATCAGAAGTGAAGGTTGTGATTTAAAGGGAGAAGCAAAATATGTTCGTAAAAATAATATATATATATTTTTTTTTAGAATTCACAATCTTTCTATATGTTCTGTAGCAATGCTTATGCTGATTCTCACTGTTTTTTTTTAATATCTTCAAGATTATCAGTTAAAATAAACACAAGTTTTGAATATGTTTTATATGTATATATATATATATATATATATATATATATATATATATATATATATATATATATATATATATATATATATATATATATATATATATATATATATATATATATACATATAAAACATATTCAAAACTTGAATATGTTTTATATATATATATATATATATATATATATATATATATATATATATATATATATATATATATATATATATATATATATATATGATGAACATGCGGCAAAAATTCAAAATTCATGGAGTTATTCCTTGGCCTATTCTTAGAATAATTTGTCCAATGATAATTTCTGAAAAACTCCTTCGTTTCGAAGATTCAGACTGAAGAAAATTTCTCGACAACATTATTCGATCAAATAAGTTTATCACGTGAAAATAAAATTAATGACAATTTGTTGTATCCATACCATATTCAACGTGTTCAGCTGATTTTCCTTCACGTATTGCGTTATGTCAATGACTTCTGCAAACATTAGTTTTAATGCCTCAATTCCTGATACATATTTTTTTCACGGATGAAGCCAAGTACTCGAGAAATGCAATAAGGCATTTTCATAATAACCATGTATGGGCAGATGAAAATCCGCATGAGGTATGTGAAGATCGTTTTCAACATCAGTTCTCCTTGACTGTTGGAATTGTGGGTAACTATCTGATTGGACCGGTATTTCTACCAACAAGACTTACTGGCGAGATGTATCGCAACTTTTTGGGAGAAACACTTCCTGAGTTTCTGCAGGATGTACCATTGGCGACAATAATTGCAATGTGGATTATGCACGATAGTGCACCACCACATTTCAGTTTGGTTGCTCGTGATTTTTCAACAGCAACATAAGAAGATAGGCAGAGGTGGGCCACACGTATGACCTGCTCGATCCCCAGACTTAAGCCCGTTGGATTATTTCTTACGGGGATATCTGAAGTCATTAGTTTAAGCTACTCTAGTGGAGAATTTGAACGACTTGCGAAATCGAATAATTGCTGGGTGTGACTTAATTAGAAACTTCTCTGGTGTGTTTGAAAGAGTTCTGCACTCAATGACGAGAAGATTGAATGCTTGATTCAGGCTGGAGGAATTCATTTCGAACATTTAGTGTAGATTGCAATCACAGTAATAAAAAAACACAAGTTTGATTTAAATTTGTTCTTCTAATAGTATTGTTATGGATTTCTACGAAGGAAAGAAAGAAATCTTGGAGAAAACCAAATCCATTTATACTGAAGAAACCTCTGCTCAAGTAGATTTCATTTCGGCCGTATTACTCTGATATATGTTATGTAGAGGCCTCGGTAGACCAGCGGTAAGGCGTACCGCTTGTAAGCCGAGGATGTGGGTTCGAGTCCCACCTTGCTCTTGGGTGTTGAGTATTGTCCGGAATTTAGTGGTTCTAATAATAAAGATAAATTGTTGGGTAATGTTCATAGTTAACAAGCCCATTGGCCGTTCGGAACCGGCGTTAAACTGTAGGTCCCTCGAGTTAAAAAAAAAAAAAAATCTAAAGATACTGATAACAAAAATTAGATAATAACAAAACTACTTCTTTTTTTTTAAAGTGATTTAGTTTGATTCGATTATATGATCTATCTTGAGGTTATAGTTCTTTACGATTACTTTCATTTGGTTCAGCATCGAGAAAATAGTTGAGTGAAAAATAACTCATATTTTATTTTTCTAGTTTTCAATTATCTATGAAATTTATGTATTCTCTTTGTGACTTGATTGTCGATATCACTTAGGATTAGTACTGTATGGACTTTTTGAATATGATCAATTCTAAGAGATTTAGGTGTATAGTCAATTAATTAATTTGTTGTCATTCTGTTGAATTTGTGACATCTTCCTATATAAGTATAATGTAGAAAAACTATGGAATGTTTTTCGTTTCTCCTTTATGTCAGCTATTAGAAACCATCAGCAAATAACATTGATTTGAAGTCGAAAATATTACATGCTTCACATAACCAATTTAATGAAAAGCCAGTACAATTGCCGTTTCTCATTACTTTTTCGGTGTCTGCCTTTCAATGGAAGGAACAAGGGTAAATAAAATTTGAAGACAGACTCTTTGTGAATTAGAAATATTCCTGATTATACTATGATAACAAAGGACAGATAAATTGATAAGAATTCAATGAATTACACCTTCCCTCTTCTTCCTGCAAATAAATCGAGACAGACTAGACTGAAAGTTTCGTTTTCACATACAAACAGCGTACATTCAAAAATAGAAACATTTTAAAACTACAGTTTATAAACCTAATTAAACAAGGTCTCTTGAGATAAATCGTTTCACCTGATTATTTCGTTTAATACGAAGTCTTGAGAAAATTCCAAAAACAGGTTTTTTTTTGAAGGGGTCATTGATTTACATTGTAATTTTTACTTACTTCTTTGTAGATCTAGGTATCAATTGTTAAATTTTAAATGGCACTTTATGGCAAGTTATATACAGTATGAAGCTGCATTGGTACTCTGAATCATATCAGGAAAAAATAGAATTTTCATATTTTTCAAATTATTGTTTATTGAAATAGAAAATTGATCACTATCACTGCCCAAATTGCACATCCTGTTGTTTCTAACAAATATAGAGCCTGTCTACAAAACATCATCATTTGTAAAAGAATGTGGGCAGATAATTTCAGATAAATATTTGGTAAAAATTTTTTCAAAACTTAAATATACAAGGAAAAATTTCTTATCTGGGACTTCCTGTATAACTGTTTGATGAGCAAATCGTTTCAAAGAAATCTGATGGCAGTTTTACCTTGAGAGTAGTCACAACAAACATTGTAGAATATAGAATTGTATTTTATTATTGAGGGTTACAGAGCAGGTAGGCATGAGGATCTTTACGACCGTTTCCTAAGAGAGCAAAATCATCAAAATGGGAAATTTCTGAAGTTTACTCAGGGCAAGTTCATTTACAGCATAGAGAGGCATAATAGTGAGATGTTCAAGAGAAATTGAGAATGGGTGTTTCACCAACTTGGCCTGTTAGAGTGTGCCGTCGTAAAGGGTGTACAGGCAAAATTCCCTATTAATAATTTACGCAGGAACAATAGCAAAGCGCGAATTCTGCCGAGAAAATATAGGACAGTAAAAAATGTGCTTTGCATGAAACGAAAGACTTTATATCTTGAAAAATATATCTATCCTTGCTGGGATCTGTTAGTAAGAATAATAGTTCTGTTGCATACAACATACTAGTCCAACTGATAATAAAATGAGTGTTTGGATGTATTACGATATAAAATTTACATGTTTGAATATTTATCGAAACTATATTTTATAAAGTACAGCTGTTTGTTCTTTGTAACTCAAGAATGCATGGACTGAAAACTTTGTCATTTAAATTCATGTTCATATATATATAACTTTTTAATAAAATCGAGTTTTTTAAGATTCAACAAGCCTGTTATTGCTAATAATTTTCAAGAAATTATATATTTATATATATATATATATATATATATATATATATATATATATATATATATATATATATATATATATATATATATATATATATATATATATATCTCATGACGTCAATTGACAGCTAACTTAACACTTGGTGGAACATTCTTCGAAATTATTAATCAAATGTAATTAAAAAGTAAAATACTTGGCTTGATTTCACTAAAATTTAATTTACTCGACATATGTTTCGGACTATTAACCCTTTGAGAGCTAATGACAAACAATAGTTAAAAATGTAACAATTTCTCTATTTATAATACTGCTTTCATGAGTGGGGAAATACTAAGGTCTATTTTATCATAGTAATAAATAAGTTCCTTGAGCTCGCCGTTTTCATCGCCAAATCCTTGATATATATATATATATATATATATATATATATATATATATATATATATATATATATATATATATATATATATATATATGCTATGAAACTAGGCAAGCTGATTACCTCGAAATCCCTTCATTTACGAAGAATTTTACTCAAAAAACTATATTGTATTATGCTCCGAAGTTTCATAACGCATTATCCAGGGTGACGATACAATTGACTTCTCAGAGACTGTTTAAAATTGACGTCAAAAAATATATCAATACGAAGGGTGATGATTTGTTGAAATTTTTTTGAATGTGTAGTAGTGAATGTTTGTGGGTGTCTGTGTGGTCCATTGGTCTCGATTCCTTTCTGCATTGGGATTATGTTTCAGTTTAATGGTGATAATTATTGTATAGTTTCAATTATTTAGTTTTGTTGAGCATTATAGATTCAGGTATCAGCTAGTGCTAACGCCATATTACACGAGTTATTTTAATCTGGGAAGTTTGTTCACACACAAACTTCTAGTTTAGGTGACAAACTGTATATTGATATATGATTGCAAAATTGTTCAGAAGATCATTTTCCTAGATTTAAGATAGATTAAGAAATAGATTTTGTTTCAAATACTAGTACCTTTGTTTTTTGTGACAAGGGTACTTTGGGTTCACTCATGTAATTTGAAGATTTGAATATTTGTTTTGAATAAATTTTGATTTGGTTTGATTTGATATATATATATATATATATATATATATATATATATATATATATATATATATATATATATATATATATATATATATATATAAATATATATATATATATATATATATATATATATATATATATATATATATATATATATATATATATATACATATATACATATATATATATATATATATATATATTATATATATATATTATATATATATATATAATATAATATATATATATATATATATATATATATATATATACATATATATATATATATATACATATATACATATATATATATATATATATATATATATATATATATATATATATATATATATATATATATATATATATATATATATATATATATATAAAATATATAATAAATTAATATATTTATTTATATATATATTTATATATATATATATATATATATATATATAATGAATAACAGGCTTGGTGAATCTCAAAAACTCGATTTTACTAAAAAGTTGACGTTTCGCCACGACATTCGTGGCTTTTTCAAAAGTTTTGATAAAGCCACGAATGTCGTGGCGAAACCTCAACTTTTTAATAAAATCGAGTTTTTGAGATTCACCAAGCCTGTTATTGCTAATAATTATCAAAAAGTTATATATACATATATATATATATATATATATATATATATATATATATATATATATACCTATATAGAAATATATCAATCACCTATTTCTTGAAATCTCTCCAACTTGTCAAAACTGCGTCTACAGTATATTATCGAATTTTCAATTCGAGTCTGAAGGGAACTATAAGGATGTAGATGAATTAGTGAACAATTAAATGCGACTCGAAAGCATTCAACGTATCTTCAAATCAAATAGGGTCTAATCATGATAAATTTCAGTTATAGGTTATGTGCCATTTTTCGTCCTTCCAAACATTGTAATCAAAAACTGAATGGTATTTTTTTCTAAAGCTTATTATATGATGGTCAAATGTAATATTCATGACGTAATTTATGATGTCATATAACTTTTTCAGGGCTCTTTTGCCAAATTAAGGTGAAGTTAGTTTCAAACGCCTCTATATATTCTTGTAAATAATTATGGAAAAAGATGCACAAGGCAAACGCTGATGCGGGAATTGCCCACTATGCGTAAAGCTCTGTTATTTTTTATCAAAAAAATATTCAAATCCAAAGATAATTTGGGTACAAATTAAAGGTTGCTGAGTGAAGATTTTTTTTTCTACTCAGGTGTCTCTTTTTTGTACAACTCTGAGCAGACTAGTTATAAATGACAAAAATATCTGGATGATAACCGCATGTGTTTCATCGTTCTTAGCATTCAATCAAGAGTTCATCAACACCAATGAAGCCATGGTTTAAGTTGCACACTCATAGTAGAATAACGTTTGGTGTAGTTTCATGCCACCTGACATTCCTGATGGAGTCACCCATTTCTTGTTTCATTTATCTCATCCACTATCTCTCTTGCTTTCTCAAAAATCATTGTTTATATGAGATAAAGTCGACAAAATGTCGAAGATGGCGATATTTCAGGTGGGTACCACACAACGGTATTGTAGGGTAATATATAGGGAACTTATAAAGCTAAGTTACAAGTTTTAGTATCGTTTTCTGACATATTGCACAGCATTTAACTGAAAATTACCCATAATAGTAGTTTCTGAACCCTTGGGCGGATACAAGTGACTTTCCAGCCAAGCGAATCAATTTCCTTCCATCTAGACCTCTAGAGACTGCTTTTGACCTAACGATCGAAAACTTCAAGATAAAGAATCACAGTCCTGGTTCACTTCGTCCAAGACAAGAACAAATCATGGAACACAGAAAAATTGAGCGTCTGTCGGGCTCTCCTGCACAACTAAGTATAGCACATCATTAGAGACGTCTTGCGAAGACCTATTTAAAGGTGTCTGTACTATGAGGATGGGACTAATAGGAGCCACATGAGACAGATTTGTATTTCTGATGGTTTTTACGAAAACAAAGAACTTCTTGATGAAGATAGAAGTTCAAAACTTTCATAAAATAATTCGAGATTTGTAGCTCTGTAGACCCCCATTTCTGAGATTTGATGACTGATATAAATATCATCATCAATCAGCTCTCTGTGTCCACTGTTGAACAAAGGCCTCCCTAATCATTTTCCATTGCAATCAATTTTGTGCTGTTTGTATCCAGTTGCTGCAGGTCCTCTTAATATCGTCGAGTATTTTCGAATATAAGTATATATATATATATATATATATATATATATATATATATATATATATATATATATATATATAAATGCTTGTTTCATAATTTTAAAGACAAGGCCGTAGATGTAAGGAAAAGTCCTTTGAAGGATGAATTCGCTTTTTTTAATATTTTGTGCTGACACTACTGTTTTCTGTTGTAAATTTCATATACAACGGCGACCGATGCGTAATTAAAGTTGAAATATTAATATCATATGAATATAAATAAATATATATATATATATATATATATATATATATATATATATATATATATATATATATATATATATATATATATAAATATTTTTATTTTTATTTTTGAAGAAGGGTAGTGCGACGAGATAGTTGAAGAACGAAAAACAGAATTGTCAGGTGCTGCAGTCCGAGATAAAAAACTATGAAGAACTGTTTATTTCAGCAGGTACTAGCTGTCAAAATTTTATTTTCTCTTCATCATGAACACTAGTATGAGAGAAGGAAGCGAATATCATAATCAGCTAGGAAACAACTTCTAAGTACTGACGGAAAATGAGGTAGAAGCCGGCAACATACACATCGACACACTCTCTTGTAAAATCCAGCAGATTAAAAAACCATAATTTACCATAGAAACTACACTGGGTTATACTTAACATCATTTCATAGAACTGAATTTTTGCGACAGATTTGAAATTTGACAGTAATGACATTCTGCCTACGTTTATGCAGTATTTTTTTCGCACAACAAAGAAGACACAACAAACAAGACACAAGTATAAAGGACATTTAGGGCTTCTATTTTTTTTTTGGATTGAAAGATGTATCTTTGAAAATATTGATAAATATTGATTTTCTCAATACATATTGGTCTCTCTAGTGGCTTCCATCAGCAAAATTTTGGGAACATGGTTAATAATATATATATATATATATATTTATATATATATATATATATATATATATATATATATATATATATATATATAATATATATACATATATATACATATATATATATACTATATATATATATATATATATATATATATATATATATATATATATATATATACATATATATATATATATATATATAAACGAATAGTATTATATCTGTTCCATGAAGATCATTGTAGTATAGTTTTATTGAAAATAAACATCAGAGAAACAGCAAGTCAAGAATTTTATATATTTATGTAATGGTTTTGACATTTCATGATACGCATAAAAATGATGAGTAACTGGGTAAATTCAGAATAGTTTTGGGAAAGTTATCCCACAAGTATTCGTCGCAAAGAATGAGGTTAAAAACGAACGTTAGACGTACTTACCTACAACTTGAAGATATCCTACTTGACTAATCATTGGATTCGTGTTCACTTGACACATGTAGTAACCTCTATCCTCCTGTTGTACGCTGCTGACATGTAGAAGCCATGTCTTGGCATTATCGTGGGACACACTGAATCGAGCTATCCTTGAAATAACATGACGATGAATTGTAAGAATCATCTGACGATCTATGTGAATCCAAGCCACCTGTGAACAAACAAAAATGAGCAAATAACGTTTTGTCATTTCTTATCTACAATTTTTGCCGTTCCCCAAACAGCAAAGAAATTTTTTTTTGTATGAATACTATCATACTTTGGTCAGTATAATGTTGATGAATGGTGATGAAGCATATCATTCTTTGAATTGTCATCGATGTGCTTCATATTATTCAAATAAAAGGTCTTCAGGAAAAGTTGAAATAAAACGTCCCCAAGGTTGAGTCAGTTGGACAAATATCATCACGTTATTTAAATCTGCAATATCAATCCCACGTCTAATTTTATATTTTATTCAAGAACTCATTGAAAGCAATAAGCTGAAATGAGCAATTTCAAAATTTAACCATTGAATTTTGTTTTTATACCATATTATTCACAACTGAGCGTTAAAATTCATTCAGAATGTATGATTAATACCACATTGCGATGATAATTTTGCTCTTCCTCATCAAAACAACTATTTGTATGTAATTTGATGTTTGTGTGAAATTTCAACAATGTACTTTATTACAAATTCCTAACGTTAAATATTTTCCATCATTTAAATGATATAGAAACTGAAAACCTTAATTTTGTATTCTGATAACCTCATTCAACGATGAAACCAACTAAATGATGCGTGGACATTTAAAAATCCAGTAATTATGTTGAAAATTATAAACTTCACTATATTTCGTCTTCCGGAAACTGAATTTCAAAAATACAATATTTTCTCTATGCAAAATCCGTAGTAAAATAAACAATATGGAATATTGTTTATTTGAATTGAAATTTTTGAAAAACGGTACAATATTAGTGAAAGAAGAAGCCAATTTCAAAATGTATTTTTTTGGTCTATGTACCTATACTTAAACGCCAATTTCGAATGGCTTATGGGCTAAAAAACATTACACAACAACTAATTAGATTATTTGAACTACTCAACTACTACTGAACTACTCTTTCAATGATCTGCGACCAATCACTATTCTACCTATTCTCTCCAAGGTGCTTGAAAAGTTTGGTGCGCGCCAAATGAACAATTATATAGTTAGAGAAAGAATTTTGCCAGCTATACATTCTGGCTTTAGACCTGGTTACTCGACTCATACAGCCCTGTTAAAAGTTGTGAATGACATCAGTTGTGCCATGGATAGCAGTATCGTTACTGTTTTGGTTCTGTTGGACCAAAGTCAAGCGTTTGACTTGGTTGATCATACCATTTTGTTATACAAGTTGAGAAAGCTAGGTCTCGATAAATCAGCTCTTGAATGGTTCAATGGCTATTTGAGAGGAAGAAAACAAGTAGTTCTGGTCAATTGTAGTTATTCAAAGTCTATCTCAGTCCCTCGTGGGGTTCCCCAGGGCAGCATTTTGGGCCCTCTGCTCTTCGCCTTGTATTCGTTGGATGTTTTGAATGTCTTTGCTAGCGGCCGTATCCACATGTATGCTGATGATATCCAAGTCTATCAATTATGCAAACCTTCCAATCTTGCGGCAACAATTCAGAGTATGAATCAAGAACTAGCACAGTTGTCAGCTTGGTGCTCTAGAAATGGCCTTAAGCTTAACGCCTCTAAATCGAAAGCACTCCTTATAGGAGACAAATCCCTTCTGTTGAGGTCAGATTCGACTTGCAATGTGGTAGTGGGAGGTGCAGGGTTGGTATGGGAGACTTGTGCTAAAAATTTGGGGGTTTGGATGGACGAGGAGTTGTTATTTAGGCATCACGTTGCATCTATAAGGAAATCCAGTTATATGAGGTTGAAGGGACTACAGAGATTTAAATATGAATTGAATGAGGCAACTAAGTTCAGACTTGTTACATCTCTGGTCTACCCTTTATTCGATTACTGCTGTCCATTGTACTTTGGTTTGCTGACACAGAAAGAAAAATATAATCTGGCCAAAGTTCAGAATTCATGTCTTCGATTTGTAAGTTGTATTCCCTACAAACGTCATATCACGCCCTACCGTAGTAAACTTGAAGAGATCACATTCGCACAGAGGGCAGAGTATTTACTGGCTGGTTTTCTTGCCAGATTGATTGCCAGTGAAACTCCTGACTATCTTTTCAATAGATTGGAATTGCGTGGGTCAGCTCATCAGGTGAATATACGCCAGGCTGGTAATTACAGCGTTCCTCGGCATAGAACATCCAAATTTGAGGGTTGCTTTGATTATATGGCCCCTCATACGTTAAATAAGTATAAGGTTCTGTTTGAGGCTGATATCTCAATAAGTTCGTTTAAGAAAAAATTGTATAATCGGTTGAGAGAGGATGGTTTTGGTTAAGTTTTAAGTTTAAGTTAAGTTTTTGTTAGATTAGAATAAGTATATTGAAATAAGTATATTCTTTGAATATTGTTGAGTTGTGTTTATGCGTAACTTAAGGCTTCTTATTTCTTAACTAGGGAAAGATTTGTTAAATTTTTGATTGTTTTTCGATTGTTTTTTACAGTGTTAAGTTGTTCATACCGGAGGAGTGGAAGATTAGCTTGGCTTAACTCCTTCCATTTGTAAGCCTAGATGTAAGGCAATTACAATAAACTTTTTATTATTATTATAATTATTATTATTATTATTATTAATATTATTATTATTATTATTATTATTATTATTATTATTATTATTATTATTATTATTATTATTATTATTATTATTATTATTATTATTATTATTATTATTATTATTATTATTATTATTATTATTATTATTATTATTATTATTATTATTATTATTATTATTATTATTATTATTATTATTATTATTATTATTATTATTATTATTATTATTATCATTATCAAAACTGATATGCATACAGAAACATCCATACCTGATAAGATTTGAACCCAACATGCCTGCTTCACAGACGGCCACTCTTTCATTAACATTATTATATTGTTGTTTTTGTAGTTATATATATTTATATATATATATATATATATATATATATTTATTTTTATATATATATATATATATATTCATTTTTATGTTCTCTCATTTTTGTTCAAAGTGATATTCCAAAAGTTTTGCTACTGATTCTTTTCTCAACATTAAATTTTTTGTGTTTTTCAGTTCATTTTAGGTCTGTTTTACTAGAATTATCATTTATTAGTTCTTCATTATAAAAAAGAAATTCACACAAAGGATCATTAATTACTTACTATTCAGTGTATTTTTATTGAGATTGAAACATTTTTCAATTAACTGATGAACTTTTTTTTTTGCGTGTGCTTCGATTCAGAATGTATCTTTATTCAGAACCTAATCTTTAATGTACTGCAAGAAAGTTTCACAGTTATTCGGCTATATCTGAACCGGGTCAGAATTAAATAAATCAGTGTTTTATTGAAATTGTTACCATGTAGATAATGATATGCCATCAGTATATAATCAAATGATGAGAATGAATACCAATCAAGAAGATATTTTTAGGAAAGCCATCAGCGATATTGATTTATTCTCAGGCAATTGTTGGGACCGACGGTGATGTCCCGATTTCAGCTGGAAGTTACCTAGGCAAATTTGAGTCGTAATATTTCCTTGGAATTATATAAAATAAAAAATTGAATTTCGATTCGATTTTTTCATTAATTCGACCATGGCATAGTTTTGTACTGAGAGTGGAAGTCAACTTCTAAACCATGGAATAATATTGTTCCAAGATACTTTACCGCTTAACATGATTGTATCTATAGCTGATCTAGGGCTTCATCAGAGAGAAATCAGAAAATTTTAAAATTTCAAGTATTTTCAAGCGTTACAAATTCTTGTGGACAAAGTATGTTTACAAATTTGTAAAGCTCTCTACAATATTTGGTTTGATATCTCTGCAGAAGATGTACCCGAATGTCATATTATGTAATTTATCTTCAGCTAACGAATTTACCATTTTTTTCTTCGTATCGAAAACAATAAACGTTCAAGAGCAATGTTCTTAACCTAAAAATAATATACCAGAGATTGTCTGACGTGCAAGGTATTTGATATGAACAGCTTCATTATACTTATTACGAATGCGTGAATTTGAATTGGTGAATAATCGGTTTCCTTCGGCCATAACGTTTGATGTAAGCATTTTATTATTTATATAGCTTTGTAGAACTATTGCTCTGTTTATTTCTAAGAGGGAATAAGTTTTCTCGGGAACATGTTCAAGTAGATATATATATATATATATATATATATATATATATATATATATATATATATATCCCTTGCAGGGTTTTCAGAATAAAATAAGCAGTTTCTACAATAAATTTCTTGGTAGGTTCGTTCTAAGTTTTATGTATGATAAGACCATAATAGTTACGATGTTCAATTCATTGAAAACTTCATAGAAATATTAATGATACATGAAAACTTTTAAGCTCATATGTCCTCAATTTCTGCGAATTTCAGGACTTTGTTATGAAGGTAGTAATTAAAATATTTCTGGATGGAAATACAAAAGTTGAGTACAAGATTCAAGTCGAGTAAATTATATTTTTTGTTCATATTTATGAATTAAGTGAACGTTTTTAAACATGGGTAACATTCAGTTGAAAACATTGAACATGTCGTTTCACTTATTTCAATGTTTTTATTCCAGACGTAATTCATTCCTGAGAGATTTCTTTGATATAAATACGGTATAAACGAAATACCTCTCCAACTGTTTCTTCTCTTTCTAGTTAGATATGATCCTCTTGACCTTTTTTTAATATATCATAAGTAGCAAAGGAAAGATTTTCCGGGTTGAGGTAATCCGTGAGTGGCAGCTGCATCACTGTGCTACATTCCCCCTACAGCCACGTGACACAGCACATAAATAGCATACTTTCGATTAATGTACCCCTTTGGAAATTGCGCAGCATACCAAACGTCATCTCCGATATTCTACGATAGAAGCGTGTAACGAAGATCCCAGCATGGAAATTTCTCTCAATTTTTTGGTGTTACACCAAAGTTTGAGTGGATTATGATCGTAAAATCTGATTGCATGGGTTTTGTGTATTCGAGACCAAAGAAGCCATTGGCTGATCATTTCAACTAATACGTAAACCTACTTCAAAAACTTCTAACAAATTTTTAGATTCTTCGACAAACTCTATAATTTACACACGTACATATATATATATATATATATAAATATATATATATATATATATATATATATATATATATATATATATATATATATATATATATATAATATATTATATATAAACATTATATATATGTAAAAAAATATATATAAACGTTTATATATTTATTCGCTTGACGCACGTTTCGGTGAAACTGTGTTTTTCAGATGCCAGCTATAATATATATTCTCTGTTTTATCGATTACAAGAAATAAATAGAAAAATTATGTAGGAAAGGTAATTAGCAGGATGGTTACAAATAGTTTATATATATATATATATATATATATATATATATATATATATATATATATATATATATATATATATATATATATATATATACTTGTCGTTTTTCATAAATAGCAGGCGTTGTGTTTGTGTATTTCAAAACCAACTTTATTAAACAGTTTACATCCGTCACGATATCCGTGACTTTCGCAATTCTTTCGGATAAAATATGATTTCAAACTTAAATGCCTTTTTTTTACCTGATAAAATATAAATAAATACAAATACAACACAACTAAGAACAATTTCAGTTTATATATATATATATATATATATATATATATATATATATATATATATATAAACATATATAAATAAATATATATATATATATATATATATATATATATATATATATATATATATATATAGTGAGAATTATTTCGAAGTATACATAGAAAAACCGTTGCCATTAGATCCAATACAAAATGTTTGCGCCATTTGAAGGTATACATAGGAAATATAGCATATCAAGTTGTTGCTATGGTAATATGATGATTTTTAAACTTGACAGCTTGAAGTACTTCAGAAGTGATTGTTGATAACTTTCATTTCTTATCGTATTAAGTTTGAAAATGTACATTTACACACTACAAGAAAAGAATCGCCCTTACGATTGGTACTGTAATGGCATTAGTTTAAGGCAATTAGAGACCATTTTAGTGTTGAACATCCTGAGAGACCGGTTCCGTCCATAAGAACAATATCAAAGATAACAGCAAAATTTAGGAACACAGGCTGTTTGCAAACATGTTGATAAATTTGCGAAAATGTGGGCGTAAAACAATACAATTTATCTCTCGTTTAGAATCCTACGAAGGTTTATAAATTTCCTAGGAAATTTATAAACTTGCGGATCTTATTATCTTCCGGTGACATATATATATATATATATATATATATATATATATATATATATATATATATATATATATACTTGTATGTGTATGTAAAGACAATTATTTGCTGAATCATAATGTATATAACAGTATATAGTCTTGGGATAGTAGCACACTTCAAATAATACTCTTTATTCTTCAAATCAAGCTGTCGTGGCTTGATCATTTTTCTTATCTGGAGTGTTTAAAATGTAAAACATGTAAATTACGTCAAAATACAACTGTAAACAAAATTTCAGATTTTGAATACAATGATGTTGTGAACTTAATTTTTATCCTTTTAAGGAATATCCGGCATGAATGCAATACTAACACGCAGTTACAATATGAGTATCAAATTGAAATAGAAACACCGGAATCTTAAGCACTTCGTCAGGAGACAAATTTACAGCAGGATCCTTGGCCCGCCCTTGTAACTTTTGACCTCCAGGCAGAGTGGGGTTATGTTATTGTCTATGTTACTGTTTTGATTTCGGTTATTTCATTGGTTTTGATACTCATCTTGTGATTGTCTCTTTTATTTTATTTAAATCCTGAGGAGGAAAACTTGAGTTTGAAATAGCAATGTGTTCAACCTGATGTCCTGTAAATTTGTTTCAGTTGTGTTTTGATGTGATTTACGTGTTGTTCTTTTTCTGCATTCCTGATGAAGTGATACATTATAAATCACGAGAGCACTAGTTGAAGAATGGAAAGTATTATTGAAATTATGCTGCTATCTCATGAATTTATACTATATTATGAATGTATATAATATATATACATATATATATATATATATATATATATATATATATATATATATATATATATATATATATATATATATATATATATATATATATAAATATATATATATATATATATATATATAAAAATATATATATATATATATATATATATATATATATATATATATATAATATATGGGTGTGTGTGTATAAGTATCTCACTTTATGAGGAAGAATTTCAGTGATTTGAAACGAATAGAATAGCCTAATATTTGAGGAATATCTTGCATATATCATTTAAAAAACACCAAGGAATAAACGAATCTTTTTCTTCTTTCATTTAAAAATGGAGGGAGCGTGTGCTCTCTCATACGGCCGATCTCCGTATAATACTGGCTTCGTCAACTATAGACTTGGTCGCCACCAATCTAATACCCAAGAGCACGGTGGAAATCGACCAAGCTAGTTAGACGAGTACGCTGGCTAGTATTTGGGAGGTGCCGCGTTCGAACCACGGGGTCGACTGGTCTGCCTTGACTGATCTGCCATGACTGGTCTGCTCAGGGGTTTCCTCATGGCGTAGGTAAGTCACTGCTTGCATACTTACAAAGCAAATGCTCGCCAGTATTATCCTGAGAACCTTACCCTCACTTTCTATCTTCCATGAATATCCTGTCTCGCCCATCCTTAATACACTTGTACATACAAGTGTATCCTCTGATCTGGCTGAAGGAGTTCCCATAACTCAAGCTGCCTGCCTCCCTGACACATACTTCAGGGTGGAATGAAACACGTGGCCTTTATCCTTTACTTTTTGTGGGAGTCGAACTCACGAACAACGGTAACCCGAGGAATACAACGTTAACCATACCTGTTGGCCACATAACCCATAACAAGCAAAAATCATTTCACTCATCAATTATATACACTGTCGGTACAAAAATTACCACTTCTCTCGGGAATAATTTTTTTTAAATCCTATACATGTAGCAAATTTCTAGATATCGTTCACAAGAGAACGATAAAGAAGTAATGGTTTACGTGAGTTTTATCGTTCCCCTGAAGATCGAAGTAATTCTGCAGAGTGACAGAATGAAAAATTTTTAATGAACCGTAAAACCGTTCGAGTTAAGAACCAACGTAAAATTCTATTGTCTGTTCAATTATTTGCCCCACTTTCCCTGATACGAACACCATTTTTTACTCTTGCGAGTAAGAGGAAAGTAAAAAATAGTGATAATTATATCACAATCTTTCCAAAAATTAACAATTGCAGCTGTAGACTGCAGGTGAGTAGACAAATTAGAATTTGAGAAAATTGAAGTTTCTTCAAACTACATCTAATCGTGATTCGTATTCAACAACAAAGAAAAAATAAATTGAACAAAAATAAATTTTGTTCATTTTATGTATATATAATATATATAATAATATACATATACATACAAATATATATATATATATATATATATATATATTATATATATATATATATCTATATATATATATAATATATTAATCTATATATATATATATATATATATATATATATATATATATATATATATATATATATATAAATATATATATATATATATATATATATATATATATATATATATATATATATATATATATATATATATATAATAAACAAAATCTTTATTCGAATTTACTAGATTGAGTTAAAAACTTTCTCTCAGTTAGTTCTTAACTCAATCTGCCCAAAAATGGTCTAGTGACCGAAATTGCAATCGCAGTGTTTTATTTTTTTAAAAGTATGTTTGTGATAATAAACGTAGTAAATTTAAATTTAGTTTTTTGTTCATCATGTTAAATTATCACGTAGTAACGAGGGATTCCATATATAATATATATATATATATATATATATATATATATATATATATATATATATATATATATATATATATATGAAAAATTTTGTTCTCGGGATGAACCGCGTAAAAGATTTGAAAAATCAGTTGACTGTGAAGAGTAGGCAGGTTGAGACTTCAGAGTTGACAGGAAGTAGTACGGTTGGTGGAGTAGGCAGGTTGAGACCGCGCAATCGTATTATTTCCGATTTCTCCTAATTCGATTCGTGGAGTAGGCAGATTGAGGCCACGTATCTGAATAGTTTTTATTTTTCCTTCTAATTCTCCTGAAGATGGCTTCGCAAAAGGAGCCGAAACGTCGAGATTTTTCAAATCTTTTACGCGGTTCAACCCGAGAACCAAGTTTTTCAAATACTTCCGACCGCGGAAATCTTTCTGAACATATATATATAAATATATATATAGGTATATATATATATATATATATATATATATGGTATATATATATATATATATATATATATATATATATATATATAATATATATATATATATATATTATATTATATATATATAATATATATATATATGATATATATATATATATATATATATATTATATATATATATATATATATATATATATATATATATATAATATATATACATATATATATATATATATATATATATATATATATATATATATATAATATATATATATATATATATATATATATATATATATATATATATATATATATATATATTCACTGCGCCGCAAAATTAACGCATAGTTTAAATATTCTCTAAGTTTTGACTGTGAATATTTCCTCAGCCGGTGATCCGATTTGAAAAAAAAAATTCCAAATTGTAGCTCCGTTCTTTGAGAAAATGCAATAGTTAACAAGATTTAGAATTACTTTGACTTTTCAAAATCAAAATAATTTGAACCTATTTCGAACATTACGCGGGTAAAGGTTTCTGTGGTTTCCCTTACCATCTAATAATAACAGATTTGAATGTTAATATTGGACTGAATAGCACGTAATAAATAACAGGGAACGGCCACAGCCGAAAAACTTTGATGAAACATAGTAGTCTTTTATAACTATTAAAATTTTTTTAAATCAATAAATGTAAAAGAAATTTCAATTTTTCAAAAGTTTTGAAAAAGCCACGAATGTCGTGGCGAAACGTCAACCTTTTTAATACAATCGAGTTTTTTGAGATTCACTAAGTCTGTTATTGCTAATAATTATCAAAAACTTCAAAATAATTCACAGGTAACAACAATTCAAATAAATAATTTTATATATATATATATATATATATATATATATATATATATATATATATATATATATATATATATATATATATATATATATATTGTTCATAAAATATCGCGACAAAATCAGACCTTGAAAATTCTTAAAAAAGGTTAAGAAAGTATGATTCTTCGTTGCAAGACAAGCTTGTATAACAAATTAATAAACAAATTCTGAAATTTATATGAGAAGATATATTGCAGAGAAAATAACTTCAAGCTTGAGTTTCCAAAAAAAAAAATTTCAAATAAAGTTGAATTGAAAAAAAAGTTAAAAAACATTATGAAAATATTGGAATATATCGAATCAATATGATTTATTAGTATGAAACATACTCAGACAGCAACAAACTGAAATAAGACAATCGCAATGAAGAAATTGAACTATCAGTTAATTTAATCTGAAATAAAGTGAGAATAATCCATACTCAAATCACTTCTGCGTGAAAAAACATGAAGGGTTTTCAGGCGAAACAACAGCATCCGTTTGTTCGTCCATGAATATCATTCAGCTTCATCCGGCGGAACATTTATCAGATCAAAATCGATTTTTATACATCCCGGGTTTGTTTAATTAGTCCCTGAAGAAAAATTTGCTGTTACACAATTAGAATATAAGCTCGAGTGAAACTGACGATAAAAAACTCGATAAGCAGAGATCAACAGGGTGGTAAGTGCTCTGAACCAACCCCCGCAATCAAGAATTCAGTAGCGTAGTCCGAAATTTCACCGAATGGTTATTCTCTATCGGCTCGAACGCAATTAGCACCAGTAGTGATTTTTAGTAACTTTTTTTAATGGGGTGTGCAATAGTTGGTTTTTGTTTTCACAAAAGGATGGATTCATGAAATTTTTTTACTGAATGTATTAACATAATTTTAGTAGTCACCTCTTCTTTCAAAATAATATCACAGAAGATATAAAACTAATATTGAAACAACATTCGTTTGACACACTTATTGAAAAAAATAACCTTTTCTCCAAACTATTCATCTAGTCTAGTCAACAATTGCTTTTTTGTTCAACTTTTTTCAGCAGTGACGGAAAAATATGAGCAAGGTGTCATTCGATTCGGAATAGCATGTAGATATTTTTTGAAAAAAACTAAAGTCTCGCTCGCGAAAATTGTAAAAGTAATAAACAATCTACTGAAAAATAAAAAGAGGGGTTTGGTTTTCTGCAAATAACTCAAAAACTAATTGAGATTTTCAATATTCAAAGAAAGATTCGAAGAGAAAAGGTAATTTCCTATAATAAAGTCTCAACGCCCGAGACTGTAGGATCAATATTTATAATTTTCTCAGAGGGGTGAAAATACGGCCGAAAGCGGCTAATTTAGGACGCCTTAACAATAAACATTATTTAATCATATTAAAAACATAAATTGAGGAATAAAAAAATGCGGGCACTAACTGGATATTTGAATGAAAAATAAATATTTTCGCGATTTTTCAATAAGATATGCAATAATTAATTCATAGTTTTTTGCTGCTTGAACATGAACATTGCAAGTGTGATAACTGCTAAACTATTGATCTGAGATTTTTTTTCTTTCTTGGAGCTAGCTAAAATTCATAAAATTATATTTTTCAGTATTTTATTGATAATTTACATAGTTTCAAAATAAAAGAAATTGAATAATCATAAATTTTTTTATATATTCTCCTATAAACAACGCATACTAATTTTTCATACAATAAGAGATGAAAATTGAAAACAACTATTTTCCTGCAGCTTCCGATGTTAAAAAAACAGATTTATCGAAATTATCATAAAAAAATTTGTTTTTATTCTGCAACTACGTAAATTGTAAATAAAAACTGAAAATTATTTTTAACAAGGATCTATTTTGAAGCCTTTCAAAGCTAGCTTCAAGAAAGGAAAAAAATTGCTGATCTATACTTGAACAGTTATAAGACTTACAATTTTCATGTTCAAGCCCAAAAAAATTAATAATTAACTAACGCATAACTAATGGAAAAATCGTGATGAAAGTTTTTTGCCACCAGATTAGTGTTCACTCAACTATCCAGTAAGTGACTGAATTTTTTCATTCATTTATTTTCCTATTTAATATTGTTTAAAAATGTTTATTGTTAAAGTATCCAAAATGAGCGTGGCTTGCGCAAGCCAGATTACCCGTTTTCGGCCGAATTTTTACACCTCTGAGAAAATTATAAATATTGATCCTGCAGTTTCAGGAGTTGAGACTTCATTATAGGAAATTTCCTTCTCTTTTCGAATCTTTTTTGAGATATCAAAAATCTCAATTAGTTTTTGAGTAATTCGGAGATAACCAAACCCCTCTTTTTATCTTTCAGTAAATTGTTTATAACTTTTACAAATTTCGCGAGCGGAACTGTATTTGCATATTGTTCATGTTTTTCCGATACTGTTGAAAAAAGTTGAACAAAAAAGCACTTGTCGACTAGACTAATCCTTTGAGTATAATTTAAGGGGGGCCGGATTACATCGCCACACGACAGTACAGCAGCAAGGCCGGTGTTGCCACGTTGTAATATGAATATAAATGCCGTACTGAATAAGATGCATATTAATTTCACAAAGATGTTTGATTTGACATAAGTTAGGTTATATTATTGATTCTCATAGTTTTAATAATAGAAGGAAACGTCCGAGCAACGATTTCTATATGCAAATTGCTGTACTGAATAAGATACAACTATGAAAAATATTAGTATGGAAATAAAACTCTAATTCATGGAAAATCATAGCCAATTACTAATACAGATAAATGTAACAATTGCCCTAAAAACTTTCATGTACTCCTGATAAAAAAGACGATGTATTGTTGTCCACATAATAAACAGAATGAATAAAAGCAAGTAGTGTGAAGCACCGAACCAGAATATGTGTTCAAATAATGGGGTATTACAATCTTTTCATGTAATAAGTAATTGAAATATGAAAGAAATCATAAATTCAATCATTTAATGGAAATTAGAACCTGATATTGTTAACTGGAAATTACCATATATCTTTTACAACTTTCAAGTAATTCTGGTGAAAAAAAATGAACGGAATGAGTGAAAGCAAGTAGTCTGAAGCACGGAACCAGAATATGTGTTCATACTAATATCTAAATTGTGAAAACATAATTTTTTCCTCCTGATTAATCTATATGTTGTTTTCCTTTTCATAAACATCATAACCATAACCTAAAGAATGTAAATATTTGAACATTTTACTAGCTCAGGAAAGTTACGGATGTCCGGCAGCACTGCATGCGCATTTCGTTTTGTGAGTATGAAGGCGCATAAATCCTTCTTTGCTGCTGTACTGTCGCGCTGCGATCTAAGACCGTACTCAATTTAAGATTTAGTGTAAAATCAAGGGGTAAAAGTCCTACGCCCATGAATTCATGTGAAGACATAAAACCACAGTTGTCGAACTCAGAATGCAAAACCAGAACACCATTCGAATTGTGTAGTATGTTAAACATAACATAACAGAAAGATGAATGATTTCTCGGTGATAACCTTGAGGTTAATAAGTTGTCGGAGTAGATACCACAGAGATAATAACCTGCAGGGCTATTATTGAAATAGCTTTCACAATGCCTTTTCTCTGTTAATATAGCACTGATTGTCCGTCCTCATTGCCATCAAAACGAATATTATGATGTATTTTTTAATTTAACAGCTTGTTCATCTCTCCGCTGATTATTATTCTACTTTCAATTATAGTGAGTATGTTGATTGTTAGAAGTGTTGCCAAAGTGATTATCAGGTTGCTTACCTGGAATGTTGAAAATCGCAGTAGGCATATCACGATTGTCGATTGTTTACAGCTATTGATTTTTGAAGCATACATGAAAATACAATATCTTGAGGTGCAATAAGTTACATTTTGTTTGTGAATTAGTCATTTATTTTCAGCCACTATTCGGCAAACTTTCGATGGAAAGACATGTGCTGTTGATATATGGCATGACGAGCTGCAATATTGTCAAAATGCTCAGTATTGTTTTTCATATGAAGTCTTTATTCAAGTTTTCCTAATTGACTGAAGAAACTATATATATATAGCGAACTATTTCGTTCGCTAAAACTGAAGACTTTACTCAAAAACTGAATGAAATTATCGCCCCTTTCGAAATTACGATCAATTCAGCAGTTCTTTTCATTATCTCAAGAACCTAATTACTTTTCTAGCTTAGGAAAATTAAGGAAGTTCGGCAGCACGGCATGCGTATTCCGTTTTTATAGTGTGAAGGCACATAAATTTTAGTTGAATGCTTTACTGACGTGTAGCGATCGAGACCCGTTCTGAACCACATCAAGCAGGATGAAGAAATATTAGGAATAGTGTAATAGGAAGTAAGTAAAACAAACTTCAAGAATAACGTAATCGAGTAAAGAAGAAATGAATGGTAGCTTTGAATTCAATCAAAAGACTACTGAACTCTATCAAATAAATATTGCTAAATATGCCGGTTATTTTCTGCACACATATATTGAAGATTATGTAGTACTTTCATTCAAAAAATATAATGTAGCAGGTGAATTTTAGTTCATCTCGCCAAACAATCTCGGATCATTTATCATATAATATATACTCCTTTCATACAACAAATATTCTCATTCATATATTCAATCAAGAACTTGAAGAATTTCATATAAATCATGTCAGAAACAATTATATTGTTTTTATGCTAGTGAATATCATTAATATCGAGTGAAAATGAACAGGCATACTCTCAAAGCTAACGTCATACACTTTGTGTGTTCACGTTATATATTGAGATGAGAAAGATGATGGTACTATACCTCAAGAAAACATAAACAAAACATAGGCATATATGGCGAAGATCCGATATGCCGGTAGTGTATGGAGGAGGAAGAAACAGTCTCAGATACCATCGTCGAATGCGATGCCATAGATTTCAGGAGTCCCTATTTTCTAAAGCTAAGACGATCGAGATGATATCTAACCAGAAAGTACCTAGTTGGGAGACTGCTAAATCTTAACAATGTATATAGAATCTGTTGTCATGAAAAGTGCAACCAGTACCAAACGTTCAAAGTCTGAGGTACTGATGTATAATCCTTGATTGGGAGCACTGCAAAAATGGATGTTAAAACACCTCCAACACCAAACATATTCACTCAAATAACACAAGTCGAAATACAGCTATCGCCACTGAATCTATGAATACCATTGCGGATCTGTACCATGAAATAAAAGAGTTTATTCCAACGTAGCACCGATAACAAAACTAGAACGACACGCGTCGACTGCGCGGTCTGATGTTGATTCGAAGATGACTCGAGTTTAGATCTAGAGAAGGTTGTGAATTGACTCCATACAGGAATCTGCTTTATTCTATCGATATTTTCTTAAAGATTTCAATTAATTAAAATTTGATTACTAAGTTGAAATGATTGATTTCGTATAGATATATATATATATATATATATATATATATATATATATATATATATATATATATATATATATATATCAGAGAATTTTGTTTGTTGTACTATTTTCATCTTCAAATTTTCAATCCAATGCTTTGCTACGCCGTTCTGATGAGGACCAAAGAGTGCGAAACACGTGTCAACGGCTGCTTCCATATAAACGTACTATACCGATAATTTTACTCCACATCTTTAATGTTTTCCCATGACTCATTTCTTTGTTGTTAGATAAATAATACCCTATTATTTTTATTTTCAAACATTACGTAGGTAAAGGTTTCTTTGGTTTCCCTTACCATCTACTCATAACATTTTTGTATGTTAATATTAGACTGAATAGTATATAATAAATAACTAGCAAGACAAAGCAACCTTATTTTTTCAATTTTTTCAATTTTTTCACATCAATAAATGTCAAAGAAATTTCAATTAAGAATATCGAAGTAAAACGTCAACTCTTTAATAAAATCGAGTTTTTTAAGATTCAACCAGCCTGTTATTGCTAATAATTATCAAGAGATTATATATATATATATATATATATATATATATATATATATATATATATATATATATATATATATATATATATATATATATATTTATATATATATATATATATATATATATATATATATATATATATATATATATATATATATATATATATATATATATATATATATATATCAGTGGCGGCTCGTGAGGTTTTGGTTTGAGGAGGCTACAAGAGGTGTTAAAAAATACACCATAGGCGAAAATTTTTAGGATTTCAAGGTCAAATTCATCTATTCATCAAATTTTTTTTCTTTCACAATATAGGTACCTACCTACCTTCTTAACAGCTGATGAGAGCAAATAAAAAGTTATTATATATTTTTGAAGATTAGCGGGATTCTGCGATCTTTAACGTTCGCAAAATGATCTATAATAACCTCATAAAATTTTTTGTCTTTCGCCAAAAGTTTTACCAATTCCTTTTCAATAGACAACAAACTGATATTTATCAAACGATCCTGGCTCATTGAATTTCGTAAATAAGTTTTAATTCTCTCAAGAGTGGAAAACGAGCGCTCTACGGAGGCCGATGTCACCGGGATAGAAACACTTAAACATAAGAGTTTATAAACTTGGGGTAAATCTTGATTCAAATCATTATCAAAAAGGTATTTAATAGTCCTCACATGATTTTCATTTTGCCCCAAAATTTCATTGTCATTATAAACAACACACAGTTCACTTTTTATGGGCACCTTATCAAAAAAAGTGTATTTTTGACATAAATTTTCCAGAAGGTTATCTGGAAAATTAGCCGAAAATCCGGTAAACAAATTTTTATTGAGTAAGTCGAAGAAATGCAGTTCTTTCAAATCAGAGAACCTTATTTCTATTTGACCCCTAATAGTATCCAAAATTTCATGAAATATTTGCTAATAGTGAAGCTCCATATCTGCGTAACTGAATTTCTTTCGTTTTGGGCTAAATTGAGTCGTATCATCAGTAGTTTGAAATACAGAAAATAGTTTTTTAAAATAAACTTCTGCACGAAATTCTGAAATTTTTTCCAAATGAAACTTGAGCCGCTTTCGTGAGTAAATTACATCTGAAAACTTGTGCTGTAAGATTTGAAAAACTATTTCTGTTTGTTCAAAAATTAATCTAAAGATGTTTAAAAAATATATAAATTCCTTATCTTGTAAGTAAGATATTAATCCGCGTGCTGTATTTAAAGTTACTTTATCGGTGAAAAATTCCTAACTTTCAACTAGGTATAGACTTAAATCCTCAAATCCTAAGCGGCCCCAAACAGAGACATTTGCACTAGTAAAAAGTAAACACTGCCAACAAAATAATTTATTTTTTACCTGTGATCCGGTTAGGCAAGGATGTCTCTCATAATTCGTTGTATTAAAACCGCGGTTTTGTTGTCTGTTACGCTGCACCAAATTGTTTAATTCAGGGGTAGGTCGCAATGTTTTTATCAAAACTTTATCCTCATTAACTTAGTGCACTAAAGTAATGGGATAACAAATATTCCACTAAGTCGCCATTGAAATTTTTGAAATTAACTTCAGTAACCAAACTCATTTTAAAACAATACGCGAGCAATATAAGTAAATAAGCTGTTGTCGGCCATTAGACACTACGATTCAATTAATGCTTTCCAACGAATTCACTCGATGTCACGCGAAATTCTATAGTTGTGATTGGTCGACATTGTATGAGACTAGGCTCTATCGGTGTTGCAATTTACATGTGTTTTGCTTTTCTATTGCAATGAAGTATTCATTCGGAGTATTTGCACCGTTGTTTGCTTTTCTGTGGCAGGCATAATGAACGTTGAGAATATACCTTTCCATGCCTCCGCAGCGTTGCCACAAATCTTGAAATGAATGAAATGCAGTAAATGTAAATACCTTCTATCGTAATTAATAAATTATATTATATAATGTAGGTTGAAAGGAAGGTAGGTGCATAAAATATTATGATTTTGATTAATATAAATATGCTGAATGCTGACTATTCAATATAATATATTAGTGATACACGGAATATTATTGAGGAGGCTTAGCCTCTTTAGCCTCCTTTGACTAGCCGCCCCTGATATATATATATATATATATATATATATATATATATATATATATATATATATATATATATATATATATATATATATATATATCGGAGAGGGTAGTCTTTGCTGATTAGTATACACCAAAAGGTAAGTCTACTGGGGTTGCAGCAATGAAAAGCAATATACTCTTTTTCCTTAAGCTCAAACTTTCGAGATGTTCATTTTATCTCTTCATCAGGAGCACTAAAAACACGACAATGTAAATAACTCATCATGTTGATGTCTAGACTCCATGGTAATTGTTAAAACAACTTTTGTTGAAATCTCGTTTCCTGTAAGTATTTAAAAAGTTTTTTGTTTCCGAGTTATTTACATTGTCGTGTTTTAAGTGCTCCTGATGAAGAGATAATATAAATATCTCGAAAGCTTTAGCTTAAGGAAAAAGAATATATTACTTTTCATGGCTGCAACACCAGTAGACTTACCTTTTATATATATATATATATATATATATATATATATATATATATATATATATATATATATATATATATATATATATATATATATATATATATACACACATTTTTTGTCATATATTCAAATTCATCATGAGCCTGGTTCCCTTTCACTCAGTTTATTTACTGACGATACTCTATTATTTTATTCTCACAGTAGTATGGAAGCTTGCAGTAACAACGCAAATAACTCACAGGCTCATGTCCATGAGTTTTTAAAAGTTAATAAAATGAAACTGAACGTAAATAAAACCAAAGTGATGGTCATCGCATTCAGCTGTTGATATTCGCATTAATAGAGAACTGATTGAATTTGTAAATGAAATCAAATATTTGGGATGAGTAATATATATATATATTAGAGATTTTGTTGCAACGAATTATGAGATTCTTGACGATGATCCTCGAAATAGTAACAGCTTCTATATACTCCACACAATTTGGCATGAATAGCTTATTTTTTCTGGGGATTTGATGAAAACAACAAAATGCCATATTATATAATTAATTACTAATATTGAAGTTTCGCTTATCACTTGGTGAAACATGATTAAATACTGATATTCAAAATAAAAACACTTGGCTTTAAGTTTCACAAATATATTGAATAAAAATTAACAATTACATTAGTCAACTAGTTTCGGGTTATGGGCCCATTATCAGTCTTGATATAATTATATATATACATATATATATATATATATATAAAATCTTTTGATAACTATATATATATATATATATATATATATATATATATATATATATATATATATATATTTATTTATAAATATATATATATATATTTTTATATATATATATATATATATATATATATATATATATATATATATATATCTATATATATATATATATATATATATATATAAAATCTTTTGATAACTATATATATATATATATATATATATATATATATATATATATATATATATATATATATATATATATAAATATATATATATTTATATATATATATATATATATATATATATATATATATATATATATATATATATATATATATATATATATATATATATATATATATATATATATATATATATATATATATATATATATATATATATATATATATATATATATATATATATATATATACATATATATATATTTATATATATATATATATATATATATAAAATCTCTTGATAATTATTAGCAATAGCAGGCTTGTTGAATCTTGAAAAACTCGATTTTATTGAAAAGTTGACCTTTCGCCACGATATTCGTGGCTTTATCAAAACTTTTATCAAAAATTATTGCTAATAATTATCAAGAGATTAGAAATAGTTCACAGGCAACAACAATTCGAATAAATATATATATATACATATATATATATATATATATATATATATATATATATATATATATATATATATATATATATATATATATATATATATATATATTATATATATATATATATATTATATATACCATATATATATATATATATATATATGTATTATATATATATATATATATATATATATATATATATATATATATATATATATATATATATATATATATTATATATATAAAATATATATATATATATATATATATATATATATATATATATATATATATATATATATATATATATATATATATATATATATATATATATATATATATAATTAATCTGTATGACATACAACGTCCAGAAACTATTATGTACTTTCATCTCAGAATTATTACGGTAAATCAATGAGGTTAGCTTCAGTTGAATGAACGAAAATTTTTGTTACAATAATGTGCCACGCAAGTCCAGTTTCATTCCACTGAAACATCGGAACTAAATGAAAGAGAATATTTTGGCCCAGCAGACAGAATTAACTGCTCCGAGTTCTGGTAAGAAATTCACGTAATCTCTTTTTCATGCATTGAAATGGATGCCGTATAATTCATGAGAATATTATATTCGTGTTCGTGGAAACGCATTACTATACACTTTTAAATATTCAAGCACACATTCCATTAACGGACTGAAAAACACTGGGTAAATTATGCAGAAAAATTAAAATGCTTCAAAGGGTGATAATTATGATTTCAAGCGCCATTTCCGTTACCTCAAGGGATATACCTTGCTTTTCCCTATAATGAGCAAATATTGTCAGTTATTTATCAGATAGGAAAAATTAACCCCAAATTGTGAGTATTTCCCTCTACTTGAAAATATTCTATAATGGATATAAATAAATATATATAATATATATATATATATATATATATATATATATATATATATATATATATATATATATATATATATACATATATTTGTATATATATACACTGGCCAGCAAAATTAACGCACCACTAAAATTTGGGTCAATTTCAAAGTTAATTTCCTCGCGAACTGCTGAATCGATTTAGATAAAAAATTTTTTCAATGTAGCTTAAATCTTCAGAAATGACGTTATGCAAAGAGAGAAAATTTAAATTCGGGTTTTAGGCATATACTGGGTGTTTGAAGAAAAACTAGTAAAATGCACAACTTTTGTCATATTCTGTGGGAATTCCCATCAACAGTATTAGGTGTCTTTCTAAGTCAAAATATAGCCCCATCTTTAACAAGCATTTTGTTTTTTTATTGACGTTTTTATCTAACATATTAAATGAAATACAGAATTTAATGTCGAAAAAAGACTTAAGGACTTCAATTTGCTAGGGAATATGTGAACTGGACTGCTGAATATTGGGAACGAGTTTTGTTCACTGATGAGACGAGGATTTGTCTGTACAGCAAGGATCGAAGCTCAGAAATTATTCGACAGCCAAACGAACGTTATTCACAAAATAATATTCGCTAAACCGAGTTATTTAATGGAGGCTCTATGATGTTTTGGGGCGGAATTTCTTTGGCAGCTCGTATAGACATCATGTCCTTGCATGGAGCACCTTTAAATAGCGAAAAGTACATTGACGAAATTTTGTCAGAGCATGTGGTCCCTATGGCTGGTTATATTGGAGATAATTTTATACTAATGCAAGATAATGCCAGACCACATACTGCGAAAATAGAACTAAATTAACCAGAACATTTATGGAATCTAATGAAAGGCAGCTTAGAGATCATCAACCCCCACCTGCCTCCTTGGATGATGTAGAGAACGTTATGAGGGAAATATGGACAAATATAGATCAAACAAAAATTAGACGTCTGGTTCAAAATATGGGTCGTCGATGTCAATCAGTTATAAGGAATAGGGGAGAAAACACTGTTGACTTTTTATTTTAATGTTTAAGATTTTATTTCAAATTTTTTTTAAATAAATTTTAGTTGTTACGTTTTACATTAAATTCCGTATTTCATTTAATAAGCAAGATAAAAAAGTGAATAAAAAAACAAAATGCTTGTAAAAGATGGGGCTATATTTTGACTTAGAGGGACACCTTATACTGTTGATGGGAATTCCCACAGAATATGACAAAAGTTGTGCATTTTACTAGTTTTTCTTCAAACACCCAGTATATACCTAAAACTCGAATTTAAATTTTTTCTCTTTGCATAACGTCATTTCTGAAGATTTAAGCTACATTGATGAAAATTTTTATCTAAATCGATTCAGCAGTTCGCGAGAAAATTAACTTTGAAATTGACCCAAATTTTAGTGGTGCGTTAATTTTGCTGGCCAGTGTATATATAGATATATATATATATATATATATATATATATATATATATATATATATATATTTTTATATATATATATATATATTTATATATATATATATATATATATATATATATATATATATATATATATATATATATATATATATATTAATCGGATAGTCAGACATGAAAAAAATGAATCATGGCCCAGGAGGTCTAAAACGTAAAAAACTACTCCCGCATCTGACTGTTGACTTTCGATAGGCTGCAATAGTCTATTATCCTGGGGAAAAATACGACTTAAAAGTTCAGCAACTTCACAGCGTATTTTAGGTATATTCATCGCTAAATAAAAGAATTTCCAAATATTGGACGCATAACTCAACTTCATAGCCACCTCTGTAATACGAAATTTGAAACTATTCTCCTTAAAATCTGACTAAATCGCAGACATTGCAACAAACCAGAATGAATCGTTTTATATAGTCGTCCTAAGATGATATATTTTACGTAACCAGAAGGGGGCGGAAGAAGGTGACCTCTTTCCCGCAAATTCAATATGTGGAACTGGAAGGATAGGGAAGGGTGACGATTCGACTTCTTGAATATTGGCAACGGCTTGTGGAACTGCAGGTGTGCTTTGTCTCGAACAAGTCGGTTAGGGTTGATAGTCAGATAGTACGTATCAGGCTTGTTCTGCCCAGCACGTTTTGAGGCCATTACCTTTCTTACTCTGAACGTTACGAAGAGCAATTCTATATATTCAATAGGTACAGGCTTAATACTGTGGGTTCCGATAAAGGTTCACTTGAATTTGAAATAATAAAGCGAAGGCTTTCTCCTGAAGTTATTATCAGTTCGATCTCTTTCTGATCTATATGATCTACAATCAGCGGCGGATCCAAAAATTTTTTTTGGGGGGGCCCAGTTTACAACTTCGAGAGTCTGAGGGCATGGTATTTTCAGGAACAAACATTAAAAAAAAGAAAACAATTGCTTAGTGTTAAAAATTGTATTATAACTAAGTAAAAAATGTCTACTAAGAATAACCATTGCCATCATTAACATTACGTGAAAAGCTGTTCAGGTACAGGCATAATGAATTAAAAAGTACATGACAATGACTTTTTATTAATCAAACTTATTGAATAGGTACCGAAAATAATATTTTTGACATTCATATTATTTACAGGACCTTCGGAGATAATTTCCTCTTGTGCTTTCGTATGTAAACGTCCAACACTTCTTCAGCTTTCATTACGTTGGAAATATCCTGGTGTAAGTGCAGTAAAACCAAGCCAATAAGTCTCTCTTCAGTCATTGTGCTGCGTAGATATGTTTTTAAACGACGCAATGCAGAAAAAGTTCGCTCTGTTGTACAGGTAGTTACAGGAAGAGTGCACAACAACTGAAGTAATACTCTAATGTTTGGGAGAGAATCGGCACACTTGTGAGCTCGCGCCGGGTGTTCTTATTTTCGGAGTTTGGCTTCCAAATTTGCAGCTCACCTTTCAAGGCTGAAAAGCATGGAAAATCTTCTTTATATTTAATCGCCCCTTGAAGAATGTCACTAATGTAGGCATCGTTTAGATCATCGTTTAACAAGGAGTTGCAGCTTGCCTACGCACTCCATCTCCTTCTTGGATAACCTTGACGTCAGTTCATTTATAATGAAATCAAGAAACGGGATGTACACTGTCATGCGATAGTAGTCCTCAGCTGATTCTGTCTGTACATTAGATCGGTTTCCTTGTCGAACTGTTTTCCTAGGTATTTGAATTACTGTGCCCATTTCTTCAGTCAACTTAGCAATCTTGTTATGAAGCGCTTTAAAGATGTTAGTGCTGTTGTCTCGTTTTTCCTGAATGACCTGTATTTCAGTTTCTACAAGCTGCGAAGCTTTCAGCACATCCATGTATTCTGCTTGGAGTTCGCGAGCTAAAGGTAAAGTTACTCCAAGTACCTCAGCCAACATTTCTACACTGATTAAAAACTCCGATGATAAAATAGAGTGTAGGCAAGCAAATGCATTACTTCCTTCAACTTCCAGTGCACTAGCAATAGTTTCTAGAACAGTGGGACGTGCAGGAAGGTGTTCCATGAACGTCAACATGGCTTCGTGTCTTTCTATCCACCTTGTTTCACACAGTCTTTTTAAACCATATATTCCTGGCTTGACGTCATAATTTTCCCGCACCTCTTCTTCCAAAGCTTTATATCTTTCAGTAAAAAAATTTGCTTAAGAAGATATGACTCCCTCGAAATTTCTAATGCAAGCGAAAGAGCAAGCTTTGCTTATAGCCAAGTTCAGTCTGTGGTTGGCACAGTGTCTGTAGATTGCAAGAGGTTGAATCTGGGAAATGCGGACTTGCACACCCTTAAATATGCCACTCATATTAGAGGATCCATCAAAAGCTTGTATAACGCATGGTACACACAAATATGATAATGAAATGATCAAGGTTGATGTTGGGGCAGAGTCAGTGGAATTATGAATTCGAAATTACACAGATTTTATAGAAATTTTAGAATAAGTGAAGATGACAAATTGCTGAGATTTTTTGCTCAAACATGTCTGAAAAGTGTCCACATTGCACAACACAAGTGTTCAGTCACTTAGGTGCATGAACTTAAACGTTTTCATTACTTTATTGTTCCTGACCTTATATTTTAGTATTATATAATTCTTTCATGGATTGTTTGTTGTGTTTACTTATAATTAATTGCCTGAATTTGTGTTGGTAATGAGAATAATTGTATAAGTTGTGTGAGAATAAATGAATAAATAAATAAATAAATCTTCTGTTTTCAAACTGCTATATCGGTCAGTCATTTATTTCTCAACCATAAAATTTATTTCATGAAATTATATCTAGTGTATTTTTTATTCGTCTGGGGGGGGGTGCCCCCCCCCTTAGATCCGCCACTGTCTACAATATACCGATATTAACAAGAAATCTTCTAGCATACATTTATATTTCTCGATTCGTTCATTGATTTTCATCAAGTAACAAACAATCCCACCATACGGACATTGTATTTCGCTGGGAGTACATTCCAATTTCTCCTCAAAGACAAATAATATAGTCACTATTTGAACAGTCGTCGAATGAATAGATATTTTCAGAAATAACTGTTAGAATTGATATTTGAATAAAAAAAACTCTATCGCAGCGAACTGCATTAGAAGAGCAGGTTCTCATCAAGTATTTAGATTGTAAAATTTATTCTTTAAATTATGATTTTTTTTCCAAATTAAAAAAAAAAATCACCGTCTAATGTGTGAACAATATTTATTTCCTCCCCGGGGATGAACCCCCCAACCAATTCGTATCAAAACCAATCACATCCAAGGTATCATACGAATTTACGTACTTAGGAACTTTCAAAGCTATTTCTATAAAATTGCGCTCTTTATCGTGTAAACTAAACAAGATTTATTTCCTCCTCCGGGGGGTCAACCCTTCAACCAATTCATATAGAAATAAAAAGCATCCAATATATCGTACGAAACTACCTACCTACAAAGTTTCAGCCCTATGGTGCCAAAATTGCGCCTTCTATCATGGAAACAAGATTTATTTCCCTGTGGGGTCGACCCCCCAACCAATTCGTATTTAAACCTTTTCCATTCTATATATCATACGAAACTACCTACTCACAAACTTTCAATCCTATTGTTCCAAAATTACGCTCCTTATCATGTAAACAAGATTTATTTCTTCCCCCAGGGGGTCAACCCCTAACCAATTCGAACCAAAACCAATTATATCCAAGACATCTTTCGAAAATACCTACCTACAAACTTTTAACCCTATTACTCCAAAATTGCGACCTTTATCATGTAAACAAGAGTTATTTCTTCCCCCAGGAGGCCAACCCACCAACTAATTCGAACCAAAACCAATCCCATTCAAGTAACCATACAAAACTATCTAGAAACAAGCTTTCAACCCTACTGCTACAAAATTGCTACATTTCCCCCCAGGGGGGTCATCACCTGAACCATTTCGAACCAAAAACAATCTCGTCCAAGATATCATGCAAAAATACCTATTTACAAACTTTTAACCCTATGGCTTCAAAATTGCGCCCGTAATCGTGTAAACAACGTTAAATACATAAGCACACACATACATACGAACATTTCGGGACACAGTCCACCTCCGTAATGACTTATTACTACTATCCCATTATCAAGAGTAGTAAGTCTTGCAAGAGTATGTTTTGATATATATCAATTTGATCCACCAAGTGATCAGAGAAAATAGATAGACTTCACTAAAATTTCAGGATATACTTTCTATGTTGAATATAAAATGTAAAAGAATGGAATAACAATGGAAAGCAAAAACCGATAAAACAGTTTTTCAGTAATAACTCAATTGAATCTGATGGTCTTTGCCAGAAACATATTTCTTCAATAAATTTCATAAACCTGCTCATTTTATTGAACCAAATAGGTGCAGTGACAATACGTCACTGCTCTAGCATATGATCCTTCTGAAGTTTTTGATTATTACCTGAAAGTTTCTGAAAGAACGTGACTTATATGAAAAAAAGTATATATAACGTGAATATTTCATCCATATTCTTTTCTTATGATATGTAGTAAGACGGGATTGTACATCTATATCGCCAAGAATGTTTAGAGCAACGTTGGTGGCGAAACACTTTTCACATTATCATCTTCGATGAATTCATTTAGTGTACGTTATTCCCAAAATACGTTATGACTAAATAGAACCTGCATAATTCTGAAAGTTATTTGAAATGCAGATATAATATAATTTAATCTTCGCAGTTTTTGCGCTAGATGATGACTTAAATGGGGTAGAAAAAAAGTACCTATTTAGTAAATTTAGAGCATCTCCAGATTCCAGACAGGATGGCACGAATGAAAACATTTTATGACAGTTTGCCATGGACCTTGTTTATAGGTTTATGTTTTCTTTTATTGATAACTTGATAGGTTGATTCATAACAGCCAGAAGAACAGGCAGGCTTCTTTTCAGGCTACAGCATCTCCAAACTCTACGTACAGTAATTGAGAAAGCAACGGAATACAATTTTCCCATCCATCTAGCTTCCATCTATTTATACAAGAAGTTTCATTCAATAGAAACTTAATATATTTTAGATTCCATGGACAACGTCAGAATTGACAGAAGATATACAGAAAATATCAAGAGCATAAAAAAAAACGTCACATTGCATGTCAAAATTAGAGAAAATTCAAGAACTAATCACTTAATATGAAAAGAACAGTGAGGCAAGGCGATACTATATCTGGTGTAAATGAAGAAAGAATTAAATCAAGCATCAAAACTATTCGATGTAAAGACGAACATCCAGAAAAGCAAAATTATGAATCAGAAAAACATAACAGTTGATAACCTACAAATAGAAATCGTCTTCCAGCTAGCAGAAATGACAAGAAGAATAGCGCTAATGTGGGCAGCATTCGGAACACTTATTCATATCATAAAAATCCAGACATCCCCGTAAACATAAAACGGAAATTTTTTAACACCTGTATTTTTCCGGTTGTAACATATGATATGGAGACTACGATCCTGATGGTAAAGAGTACAAATGATTGAGAGTTTCCCAGAGACCAATAGAACGATATATCCTTAACACTCCAATGAGGGATAAAGTTAGAAATGAAGAAAGAAGAACGAGAATCAAAATCAGAGATGTTGGAAGAAATTGCAACAGAAACATGGAGATGGGTAGGGATATTGCCAGACACGATAAAAGTGATGGATGCTCGGAACCAGAGTCGAATTTACTAATAGGCTTGAGTAGGCTGCAGCCTACAGGTCTCCACCAAAAATTTGTAGAGAGAAAATTCCGGAATTTAAAAATTTAGCTTACCCTATATGTCTGGAGTTCAATAGTCATAAAACTACAGACAGTTTATTACGCAGATGGTACAGGCAATTTATATTACCATAAAAAGTAAATTCTAATCCTACTGTACGGTATGGTATGGTAATCAGTGGCGGCTCGTGAGGTTTTGGTTTGAGGAGGCTACAAGAGGTGTTAAAAATACACCATAGCCGAAAATTTTTAGGATTTCAAGGTCAATATAATTTAAAGAAAATCAAAGTAAAACAAGCACCCTAAGCTATTAATTTGTTTTCACTTTCGAGTGTGTCTACCTTGAGACCTACATTTTCCTATTTACAATATTCACAAAAATTCTTCTCAGCCAATTAATCAATTCATCTATTCATCAAATTTTTTCTTTCACATAATAGGTACCTACCTACCTACTTAACGAATTAACAGCTGGTGAGAGCAAATAAAAAGTTATTATATATTTTTGAAGATTAGCGGGATTCTGCGATCTTTAACGTTAGCAAAATGATCCATAATATCCTCATAAAATTTTTTGTCTTTCGCCAAAAGTTTTACCAATTCCTTTTCAATAGACAACAAACTAATATTTTTCAAACGATCCTGGCTCATTGAATTTCGTAAATAAGTTTTAATTCTCTTAAGAGTGGAAAACGAGCGCTCTACGGAAGCCGATGTCACCGGGATAGAAACAATTAGACATAAGAGTTTATAAACTTGGGGTAATTCTTGATTCAAATCATTATCAAAAAGATATTTAATAGTCCTCACATGATTTTCATTGTGCCCCAAAATTTCATTGTCATTATAAACAACACACAGTTCACTTTTCATGGCCACCTTATCAAAAAAAGTGTATTTTTGACATAAATTTTCCAAAAGGTTATCTGGAAAATTAGCCGAAAATCCGGTGAACAAATTTTTATTGAGAAAGTCGAAGAAATGCAGTTCTTTCAAATCAGAGAACCTCATTTCTATTTGACCCCTAATAGTATCCAAAATTTCATAAAATATTTGCTTATAGTGAAGCTCCATATCTGCGTAACTGAATTTCTTTCGTTTTGGGCTAAATTGAGTCGTATCATCAGTAGTTTGAAATACAGAAAATAGTTTTTTAAAATAAACTTCTGCACGAAATTCTGAAATTTTTTCCAAAAGAAACTTGAGCCGATTTTGTGAGTAAATTACATCTGAAAACTTGTGCTGTAAGATTTGAAAAACTATTTCTGTTTGTTCAAAAATTAATTTAAAGATGTTTAAAAAATATATTAATTCCTTATTTTGTAAGTAAGATATTAATCCGCGTGCTGTATTTAAAGTTACTTTATCGGTGAAAAATTCCTCACTTGTTTTCTGTTACGCTGCACCAAATTGTTTAATTCAGGGGTAGGGTTTTTTGTTTTTATCAAAACTTTATCCTCATAACTTAGGGCACTAAAGTTATGGGATAACAAATATTCCACTAATTCACCATTGAAATTTTTGAAATTAATTTCAGTAATCACTCATTTTAAAACAATACGCGTAACGCGAGTTGATTCCGGCGTCCATTATTCAGACAGTACGAATACGAATTACGATCATACTACGATTCAATCAACGACTTCACTCGATGTCAGGGAGATTCTATAGTTGTGATTGGTCGACATTGTATAAGGCTGGAGTTTATCGGTGTTGCCATGTACATGTGTTTTGGTTTTCTATTTCAATGAAGTATTCATTCGGAGTATTTGTTTTTAAGTGGTGTGAGTTGCCACAAATCTTGAAATGAATGAAATGCAGTAAATGTAAATACCTTCTATCTTACTTAATAAATTATATTATATAATGTAGGTTGAAAGGAAGGTAGGTGCATAAAATAATATGATTTTGATTAATATGAATATGCTGAATGCTGACTATTCAATATAATATATATATTAGTGATACACGGAATATTATTGAGGAGGCTTAGCCTCCTTAGCCTCCTTTGACTAGCCGCCTCTGATATATATATATATATATATATATATATATATATATATATATATATATATATATATATATATATATATATATATATATATATATATATGAATATATGTTCTGTGGCCTTCGGTCCACTTTGGCGCTCGGAGCTACTACTATAGCTAGAATCTTACTTTCTCCCAGACTAACTATGCTTCTTATTGTTGGTACAAGCTGAGACCTACATACTGTTCACTCCGGTATACCAACGAGTCGATCTAATCACTTATGCTTTTTCTGATACAAAATAACGATCGCCTTCATTGGACTAGAAACGAAATTTCAAGCTTCGCTGACGACATTAGGTACGCTAATACCATCCACTATCTGCAAGAAATCCGTCAATACATGTACATCTAGCCATCAACGGGTTGCACGAGCTCACCTCATAAATAGCGACATCGAGATTATTTCGTACTAGAGATTCGGTAATTTGACTATTTTTAATTTCACCAAGACACAAGCCACCAATAAATTATATATTTTAGGAATTGAATTTAATCTAGCTCGGACATTTCTCCACCATTGACTCTTTTACAGATTTTTTTTTTTTTAATCTCGAGGGACTTACAGTTTAACGCCGGTTCCGAACGGCCAATGGGCTTGTAAACGAAGTACATTACCCAACAATTTATCTTTATAAATAGAACCACTAAATTCCTGACATACACAACACCCAAGAGCAAGGTGGGAATCGAACCCACATCCTCGGCTTACAAGCGGTATACCTTACCGCTGGTCTACCGAGGCCTCTGACTCTTTTACAGATATTATCACGGCAGGTGGCTCTTGTAGCCATCGCCTCTGTTATTTTACCATGAGCATCATTCAGTTGTTGCACAAGATGTACAGATAATACATTTCAATTTGCCGTACATCTCAACAATCCGGACATAACTCTGTAGAAAGCAATTCTGTACCGAACCGCAAATTTAGCGAACGCTATCCTTCAGACTAGGTACAACATGCAGCGTTTTGAATCCATGAACCACCTTTTATAGATAGCGTAGGATGCGTTATATGCTTTAGCTTTTCCAGAAAGTTGTTCATAAAATATTCATGTCGTTGAAAATTGCAATTTTATCAAATAAATTTGAAATGGAAATAATATTATTCGAATATCAATTATTGATGAAAACAAACACAATAACGAAATTAATATACATAGTGTTTGTTTTTCCACTCAAAAACCTGTAATGGCTAAAAACTAAAAACAAAAACAAAAAACCTTAATTTTCCCATGAGTCAACAAAATACAGATAATATTCAGGCAAAAATATTCGAAATAAGATAATTTTGTTCATATACTATAAGTACTTTTTTCACCGAAAAAGATATTTTTGTGCTATGAAATAATCAATTTCAAGAAGATGTCTACTGTTATTTATTGGAAATCATTTGACGAAGAAAATATGGGGTGCAGTTATTAATGAAATAAAATGTCGCGGCACTTCTTTCTTGTTCATGAAAAATTGTATATAAGGTACAAAATATGTGATGTCGTTGACATAAATTGAACGCTACAATCTCAAAGCTAGGTCCAGTTTGAATTCTATGAGAAACAGAAGGTGCAGCTGTTATGAATTTCAATTATGTGTGCCAGTTAATGACTTAGGGTCCTTTCCTTAATCTCTCGGCAGTTAATTTTGCTACTCCTCAGTGAAGCGTGAAAATAGACATAAAAGCTGAATAACATTCCAAAAACGGAATGAAAATTGTGAGACAATTAATAAAGAAATATTATTCATTAGAATAATTAGTTTCAAATGATTGACTTACAGAATTACAATAAAATGAATATTATCCACCTACAATTATGCACCACAAAAATTTAAAAAAGGTTGTACTCGTCAGATCAGCAGATTATCACCAAAGATCATGAGAATACACATATACTCTAAGCCACTTTGAAAATTCGAGTATATTTATAAATAAACTTAACTAAAACACTCGACTTGATTCTACTAAAATTGCTATATAGTCTCGAGTTATACGTTTCGGGCTACAAACTCATTACCAGGATATTTCGAACTGTTTTGAAAATCTATTTATATAACTGTTTTAATGAGAGGAGACATCCTAAGGTCTATTTGGTCATTAGTGATGGGTGAGTTTCTGGAGCTGTCCGACGTAATCTCTAGAGTTTATAAAAGGTCCGTCCTCTTTCCGTTGTTCAATAAATACGAAATCTCCGGATTATTTAAATCAATAAAATATTTATTCTTCATGCAGTTCCGAAACTCCAGTGACGTTCTTACTTTTTATGATTTATTTCTTATGTTCATATAGTTTGACCAAAATAAAATGCATTATAATCAATACGTTTTTATTTATATACACCCGATTCTTCAAAGACAGTTTTTATCTTCTTATTATTTACCAATAAGAAACCAAATCTCCTTTTCTTCGTAATAATAGTTCTCATATTGACTTTATTCAACCTATTACAATTGTTCCGTTTTGATTTCCCCACACATGTGTATCCAAATACAAACAGTGTAGATGAACAAAAATACTTTTCAATTAAGTTTGTCCAAAGTTAGGTCAAAAGATTTGCAAAAGTTAAAATAAATACAATATAAGCAATAATTTGAAAAAATTCTGTTCCCTATTAGTCAACAATAAAGTATTTGAAAAATTTGGTGTATATAAATTAAAATGTAATTATTGCGATGCATTTTATATTGCTCAAACTGGCAGAAACATCAGTACGAGAATGGAAGAACATAAAAAATCAATCATCCGAAGTAACACAACTAGAGTTTTGCATAAAGGATATTCATTTTACTGATTAAAATGATCCATACACATTGCATTGATTGATCAAGGAAGATTATGTCAGCAAACTCCAGAAACTAATGACGAAATAGGTATAAGAATATCCATACTCCGGAAGAAAGTAATATGAATATATAGATTACTAGCTGACGCGAAAAACGTTGTTCTCCCATATAAATTATTACTATCTATCTATAGTGCTACGCCCATTCCTGCCCCCATCAAACGGTACGCCCGCGCGGCCATCTATGCCGCTATGCCTTTTAAAATCTTTGATATCTTCTAAGATATTCATTTTGAAGAAATGCTGTCTAGGGCAGTTTTGATCTACATGAAATTTACAACGTATGTAATGTATTTAATTGGAAAAGGAATAATATTTTGGATTGATTGGGCCGATACTTGGTGTAAACTAATTATTATTAATTACAGTTATACATAGCCAATTGCGGCCTCTAACATGTTATTGCCTAATTTATCAGGTCCTTCCACTCCCGTCTGTTTTTTGCCCTCTCTCTCCAATTTCCTATTTTCCTCTCCTGAGTGTTCTCCATCACCGCTTCGCTCCATCTCTTCTTCTCTTACCCTCCAGCCGCTTCCAACACACTCCCTTCACCTCTCTATTCTCCTTCATTCTCTCCAAATGTCCTAGCCAATGTAGTCTTCTCTCCCTCACCTTTTCAGACACTCTCTTTTCTCCGTACAATTCATACAGTTCTTCATTCATTCTTCTTACCCATATACCATTTACTTTTTTTTCCTCCATATATACTTCTCAGCATCATCCTCTCTCATATATCTAACTTTTCTTGTATTTTATTGTTCATTACCCAAGTTTCACATCCATACATTAATGTTGGTAGTATAATTGTCTTATACATCTTCCGTTTTGTTCCCCAGGACACTTCCTTTGCCTTAATTCCTTTTCTTAGTCCTCCTGCAGACATATTTGCTTTCATTAGTCTCCAATCTATTTCGTCTTCTTCTTTGCACTCTTCACTGAGCAGCACCCTCAAGTACACAAATTCTTTCACTCTCTCAAACTTCGTTCTTTTCCCTTCTATTTCTATATCTAAGAGAGCTTCACTTTCTCCTCCTTTCGATTTTTTAATACCATATATTTACTTTTTCCTTGATTTATTTCAAAGCCATATTTTTCTGCTGACTTTAGAAACTCTTCAACTCTATTTTCCAGTTCCCCTTTGTTACGTGCTATTAGCACGACGTGGCTTTTGTTTAGCAGTGTCCCTGCTCTATTTATTTGGCTATCTCTCACCACTTTTTCTAACACTGCATTGAATAACAGTATTGATGTTGGGTCCCCCTGTCTCAGTCCTTTCCTCACTTCTATCTAATCACTCAAAATTCCTTCCACTTTCACTGTACATATGGTATCCTGTAATGTCATTTTCACTAATCTCATGATTTTATTTGGTATTCTTAAATCTGTCGAGGCCTCTAGTAATTTCGCTCTTCGTACTGTATCATATGCCCCTTTAAAATCAATGAATAGCATGTACGTTTGAATCTCATACTCATATTATGTAAATTAATAAACATTTTGAAACAATGGTTAATAATAACAATTTACACATTCCTTTACTTGAAATGGGAAATATTACTCAGTTTTAGAACACATATTGAATTGAACCGTCTTTAAAGCGAAACCTGACGCCTTCGTTGAAAGGATCGAGTTTCAAAACACGCATCAATAACAACCATATACGAATACAGCTGACATTGAATGTGTTACTGTTACTTACTCTTCATCGTTTTAGGCCTAGCTTTCATTCGTCAAGTGTCTTGGAGTGCAATGTGCGATAAGAAAGTTTTAATTGCAAAATTAGGCCCTTAACAGGTTCAACGCCACGGAGGATACCGGTGTCCGTCCTATAATACGAAATATGTCTATCCCGCCTGGCCAAGCAGACTCGCTGTTAGGATATTCAACTTAGTATTTTGTCCGCTGTGGCCTCCCACTACTGGAAAGTCTAGCCAGGTTGTATGAAGTTGGAATTATTGTCGAAATTTGGGAGGAGTTTTTTTCTCTGAGATTTTGG